>JAJTUV010003527.1:0-97492 GCA_021653895.1 Mastomys natalensis
TTTGGGTTTTGGATTTGTAGCATGGTTGTTCTGACTTTATGTCTAATGACCACTTATAAATGCTTATGTAGCATATATGTCTGTCTCTGGGTTACCTCACTCAGGATGGTATTCTCTAGTTCCATATATTTGCCTGCAAAATTAATGATGTCTTTGATTTTAATAGCTGAATAGTATTCCATTGTGTAGGTGTACCATATTTTATCTATCTTTAGTTGAGTGATATCGAGGTTGTTTCCAGTTTCTAGCTATTATTGAGCAAGTGTCCCTGTGGTATAGTGGAGTATCTTTTGGGTATATGCCCAGGAAGTTCTTGAGGTAGAACTATTCTGTTTTCTGAGGAACTGATTTGATTGATTTCCAAAGTGGTTGTACAAGTTTGCACTCCCACCAGCAATGGAGGAGAGTTTCCCTTGCTCCACATCTGCACCAGCATGTGCTATCATTTGTATCTGTGATCTTGGCCCTTCTGATGGCTGTACTGAGCACATTTTTATAACTGGCCATTTGTATTTCAAGTCTTTTGCTCTAGTGCCTGTTGTTTTTCTTATCCATCTGCAAAGAAGTTCTTTCTTCCTTCCTTGCATCCTTCCTTTTTTTTTTCTTTTTTAAAATAATTCTGTATGTAGGTCCTTGGTCAGCCCTGTTTGCTGTGGCTGTATAACAATTTACTTCAAAATGCAAGGCATGAAGTGACAACTTTCTTTTTTTTCCCCTTGAGTTTTCGAGGTAGGGTGTTTTTGTGTAGACCTGGTTGTCCTGGAATTAGCTTTTTAGACTAGATTAGCCTCAAAATTAGAGTTGTGCCTACCCCTGCCTCCTGAGTGCTGGGATTTAAGGCACATGCTACCATCCGCTGTGAAATGGCAACTCTTACATTATTCTGGTTCGGGAGGTCAGGAGGTTTCGAGAGGCATCTCTGTGTCATTTTTAACTGGACTCTTTCAGGGTTGCTCTCAGTAGTCTGAAGGTACCATTGGTGGGAAGGCTGCAAGGATTGCTAAAGGTCACCTGGGAGTTCAGCTGAGGCTGTTAGCTGGTACATCAACCCAGAACCTTTTTCCTGTGACAATCCAATCCAATGGCTTCTCCTAAGTGAATTACACAGCCCCAAAGAAATAGAGCCTTTGCACAGGAACTTCCCCCTACTTCTTGGTATGGCAAAGCGAAAAATATAGGGTGGGAGGTATCATGGAAGTCATCTTTGGGACATACACTTGGCCACTGAGGTAGCAAATCCCTTCTCCCATTCATTCTCTCTTTTTGAGAGAGAATCTTTCTCTGTTGCCTTGGCTCTCCTCAAACTCTTGGGCTCAAACAGTCCTCCTACCCTGCCTCCTGAGTAGAGTAGCTGGGACTACAGGTACATGCCATGCCCCCACCCACACTCTCTTAATAGTATCACTGGACTGGGGAAGGAAAGATGGCGTTAGTGTAAAAGAGCGAGTCACTTTCCTTCTGACCAGTGTCATTTATACTCATTCAAAGAAATATTTTTCGATCTTGATATCACAAAGACATCTACTACCTTTGTCATTGGCAAATTCTTAGGGTTTTTTTTTTTTTTTTTTTTTTTTTTCTCAAAAAAAATCTTTGGGGGGTTCAAAAAAAAAGGGGCCCCCTTTTTCCCCTTTTGGGCCCTTTTTCCCTTTTAGTAAGTTTAAAAAATTTGGGGCCCCCCAAAAGGGTTTTCATTTTCCATTTCCCCCCCCACCCCCCAAAATCCCCCTTAAATTTGTATCAAAACTTGGGGAAAACCCGGGGGGGAAAAGGAAAAAAAAAAAAAAAGGGGGTTATTTTAAAAAAAAAGCCCAAGGGCAAATTTCCTTTTTTGGGCCCCCGTGGGGCATTTTTAATTTTTTTTCCCCCTTCAAAAGGGGAAAAAATTTTTTTTGATCCCTTTATTTCACAAAAAGGGGGGGGGGCAAAACTTTTTTAAACCCTTTTTCCCCAAAATTGGGGGAAAAAAATTTTTAGGGTTTTTTTTTTTTTTTTTTTTTTTTTTTTTTTTTTTTTTTTTAAAGTTTAGGAAAACCCCCCGGGGCCCCCCCTTTTTAAAATTTTGGGTTTTTGGAGAGAAAAAGTTTTTCCCGGTTAAAACCCCTTTTTTTTTAATTTTTTCTGTGAAAAAATAAATTTTTTTTTCCCGCACCCGGTTTTTTTTTTCCCTTTTTGGGTTTTTAAAAAAGAAGCAAAAATTTTTTTGTTTAAAAAAACCCTTTGGGGGGGTTTTTTAAACTTTGTTTTTCAAAATTTTTTTCCCAATTTTTTGTGGGTTAAAAACTTCCCCCTTGGGGGGTTTTTTCCCTTTTTCCCCATCTGGGGGAATTAAAAATAAAACCCTTTTTAAAAAAATTTTTTTTTTCAAAAAAAGGGGGGGGGGGGGGCCTTTTCTTTTTCCCCCCATAAAATTTTTTAAAATTTCCATTTTTACATCTTTAGGGCTTCATTTCTTTCAAAAATTTTTTTAAAATAAATTTTTTATAAAACCCCTTGGGGGGGCCCTTTTTAAAATTTTTTTAATTTTTCCATAATTTGGGGGGAAAAAAATTTTTTTTTTTTTTTTTTCAAAAACCACAAAAAAAAAAAAAATTTTAATTATTGGGTCTATTTTTAAAAAATTTTAAAAAATTTTTTTCCCCCAATTTTTTTTTTTTAAAAATTTGGGTTTTTTTTAAATTTTTAAGCCCCCCTTTAAAAAAAAACCCCCGTTTTTTACTTGGCCCCAGGGGTTTGTTAAAAATTTTTTTTTTTTTTGGGCCCGTTGGGAAAAAATAAAACCCCCCCAAAATAGGGGATTTTTTTATTTTCCCAATTATTTTTTTTACTTTTTTTGTTTAAAAAAAAAAAACATTTTTTTCCGGTTTTTTTTTAAAAAAAGGGGTTTTTTTTTTGCAAAGGGGGGTATTTTAAAAACTTCTTTAGATTTGTTAGACCAGAAAAAAAAAACTTATCAGAAATTAATTTTTTTTGTTTAAAAAAAATTTTTCTGGGGATTTTTGGGGGGTTGCCAGTTTTCTTAAAAAAAGGTTTTTTTGGGGGGGGCCAGAGCCAAAGGGCTCAAAAAAGGTTTTAAAAGGGGGGGAAAAGGGCTGTCTTTGGGGAAAAAAGGGGCCCGGGGGGTTTCCCTTTTCTCAAACATTACAAAAATTTTGCCTTCCAAAAAAACCACCTTTAATTCCGGGCCCCGGGGGAAAACTGAACCCCCCATTTCTGGGGCTTTCCCTTTCCCCCGGGGGGCCCCCCCATTTCTGTGAAAGGGGGGAAAATTTTTTTTTTCAATTTTTCATAATTTTAAACCAAAAAAAACCCCTTTTCTTTTAAAAAAAGGGAAAAAAATTAAAATTTTAAAAAAATTTAAAACTTTTTTTTTTTTTTAAAAATTTTTTAATTTTTTTTTAAAATTTTTTTAATTTTTTTTTTTTAAATTTTTTTTAAAAAATTTTTTTGGGGCCCCCCCGGTTTTTTTCGGTTAAAACCTTGCCCCTTAAGGGGGCAGGGGGGGGGGTAAAAGGGGGTTTAAAAAATTTTTTCCCCGGGACGAGGGTTAAACTGTTTTGGAGGGTTTTCCCCTTTTGGGGGGGCTGGGAAAAATGGGGGTTTTTGGGGGCCCTTTTTAAAAGGGAAAAAAACCCCCTTTTTTTTTTTAAAAATGGAAGGGGAAAAATTTTTTCCCCTCAAAAAAATTAAAAAAAATTTTAAAAAAAATTAAAAAAAAAAGAAAATGGCAAAAAAAGAGGGGGGGTTTTAAAATTTTTTTGTTTTTTTTTGTTTCTTTTTTGGCCCTTTTTATTTTTAAAATTTTAATTTTAAAATTTTTTTTTTTTTTTATGTTCTGGGGGCCCTTTTAAAATTTTTCAAATTTTTTTATTTTCCCAACTTGGGGTCCAGTTCTTTTTTATTTCAGGGGAAAAAAGCTGGAAAAAACTCTTTTTAAAAGGGGGTTTCCCCTTTTTAAAATTTTTTTAAACCCCCAAAAAAGGTTAAAAAAGGGGGGTTTTTTTTTTTTTTTGGGGTTTTTTTTAGACAGGAAAAGGGAAAAAAAAGGGGGTTTTTTGGGGCAAAAAGGGTTTGGGGGGTTTTCAAAATTTTTTTTTTTTCTTTAATTTTTTTATTGGGCCCAAAAAATTTGGGGGGGGTTTTTGGATGTACTTTCTGGGGGTTTTGGAAGGGTAAATATTTTCCCCCCCTTTTTTTTTTTTTCTGGCCCCCCTTTTTTCGACTTGTGGGGCCCCCGTTGGTTTTTTAATCGGGAACCAGTTGGAATTTTCCCCCCCCAAAACCCCCTTTGTTTTATGGAAAGGGGTTTTTTTTCCGGGGGGAAAAAAAAAACCAAATATTTTCTTGGGGGGGTGAAATTGTTTTTTAGGAAAATTTTTAAAAGGGGATTTTGGGGGGGGCGTTTCCCCCAAAAAAATTTTTCCCCCAAAAATTTTTTATTTAAAAGGGGGAAGTTTTACAGAAAAAACAGGGAAAATTTTTCCTTTTTTGGTTTTCCCAAAAAAAACCCCCCCCAATAAAAAAAAAAATTAAAAAACAGGTTCCCCCAACCCCAAAAAAACCCCTGCAAGAAAAAATGAAAATTTTTTGTGGCTTTTGGTTTTTAAAAAATGGGGCCCCCTTTAAAAAGGGTTTTTTTTAAAAAGGGGAAATCCTTTAAAAAAAAAATTTTTTTGGGGTTTTTTTTGGTTTTCTGTGGGTTTTAAAACCCCTATAAAAATAAAAAGGGAAAAAAATTGGGGGGGGGATGGGGGGGGTTTTTAATTTTTTGGTTTTTTTTCCCCTTTTTTATCACAAAAAATTTTTTCAAAAAAAAGGGAAAAATCAGAAAAAAAAATTCAAAGCAGGGGAAAAAAAAATTTAGGGGGGCAGGGAAATTTTTTTTCAGAAAACCCCTGGGGGGGGGTTTTTCTTTTTTTTAGTGGCTTTTTTCTCCATTTGGGTTGTTTTAGGGGGCCTTTTCTTTTCTTTTTTAACAACCCCGGGGGGGGCCCCCCAAAGGGGGGCCCCGGGAAAGGGGGGGAAACAAAAAAACCCCCCCAAAGGGGGCTTTGGGGCCCCTTTCCCCAAAAAAAAATCCCAAAAAAAAATGCTTACATTTAGAAAACTTTTATAGGGGATTTTTTTTTAATTTTTAGGGGGCCCTTCTTTTTTTGAAAAAATTTGGGGTTTGGGATTTTTCAAGTTTGGGGAATTTTAAAACTTGGGCCAAACCCCACAGGGTTTTTGGGGGTGCTTATTTTTTGGGGTTGTTAAAAATTGTAAAAACTTGGGGAAAAAAGGGGGCCCTCCCCTTGAAAAGGGGGAAAAAACCTCTTTTCAAATTGGCCTGGGGGGGAAAGGGGGCTGTGGGGAAAAAAAAATTTTTTTTTTATTTTTTAAAATGGGGCAAAGGAGGGGGCCCAGAAAACCCCTTTTGGGGAGTAAATTCCTAGGTAAATTGGGGGGGGGGGCTGTATAAAAAAAAAAGGTTAAAATGAGCCCAAACCAGGGGAAAAGCCAAAAAACCCCTTAAGTTTTTTTTTTCCCTTTTTTTTTTTTTTGGTTTCCCCCCCCAAAATTTTTTCCTTGGGGGCCTTTTTCCCGGGGTTTTATGGGGGGGGGGGCTGGGAAATTTTTTGTAAAATGAAATTAAAAAAAAAACCTTTTTTTTTCACAAAAAAATTGCCTTTTTGGGTTTATGGGGTTTTGGGCACAGCCAAAAGGGGGAAAATTTTAAAAAAAATTTTGATTAATTTAAAAAAAAAAAAAACACATTTTTTTAGTTTAAAGGGGGGAAAAACTCCCCAGTCCTTTTTTCATCCCCTAAATTAGCAAACATATACTGCACAGGGAAAAATTTTTGAATTTTCTTTTAAAACTCTGGGATTTGTGGTTTTTTTGTAGTTGGTGTATGGTTGGGCTTTTTTTTTTTTTTGTTTTTTGTTTTGTTTTGGGGTTTTTTTTTTCAAGGGGCCCCAAAGGTTTTTCCCCTTTTGGTTTCTTTTGGCTATTTCCCCCGGGGGGGGAAATTTTTTCCCCTCCCTTTGGGGGGGGACCCCCAAGGGGTAGGGGCCCCAAAAAAAATCAGAGGGGGGTTTTTCCTTTCCTCTGCCTTTTAAGTTTTCCCGGGATTTAAAAAAATCCAAAGCCCTTTTACCCCCAAAAAAACCAACAATTGGGATGGTGGGGTTTTTTAATTTTGTTTTTTTTAAAAAAAAATTGCTTTTTTTGGGGGTTTACTTTGGGCCCTTTAAACCAAAAAAAAAAAGGGTTTGGGGAAAAAAGGGGGAAAAAAAAAAAAAATTAAAAATTTAAAATTTTTTTTTTATGGGGCCCATTTTTTAAAAAATTTTTTAAAAAGTTTTTATTTAAAAAACCTCCCTTCTTTGGGGGGGCCACCCCCCCCAGAAAGGGAGAGGAAAAAAAAAAAAAAGGGGTTGGAAAAGGGAATGGAAACCTGTTTCAAAAATTGTTCTTTGTTTTGTACAATTTCCCCTCTGTGTTGGTTTAGGGAAAAACCCGGCCAAATTTGGTTTTTTTTTCCCCCGGTTTTTCCAAAGGGAAAAGGGGAAAAAACCCCATCCCCCTCACAAAAAAAAACCCAAAATTTTTAGGATAAACCCCGGGGGGTTTAATTTGGTTTAAATATTAGGGGGTTTGGGACCAAAAGGGTGGGGGTGGGGAAACTAAACCCCGGAAGGGAAAACCCGAATCTGGCCAAAAAAGGGGCAGGGGAGGGGGGGGGACCCCGTTGTTTTCTAAGGGTTTTGGGCCCCTTCAAGGGGAAAAAGGAAGGATCAGGGGGGGAAAAACTCCAAAAAACCAAAAAAAGCCCCTGCAGCAAGCTCTTACCCCCCCCCAAAACCCCAAAACCTTTCCCGGGGTTTCCTTTTTTGGGGCAATTTTTTCCATTTTTTTCTCACTTCCCCCCCCAAAAAAATCCCTTTTGTCCTCCATTTATCCTTTTTTTCCCCCCCATGTGGGGCTTTTTCCTTCCCAAGGGGCCCCAACCCCTTTTGGGGCCCCAAAACTTTTCATTACCCCTGGGGGGAAAAAAAACTGGGGCCTGGGGGCCCTGGGGGGGAAAGTTTTGGGGGGGGAAAAAAAAACCCCCCAGGCCCCCACCCCAAATTATTTTTTTGGGGGGTGTTTTCCTCTTTTTTGGGAAATTTTTAGGAAAAAAAGGGAGCGGGGCCAAATTTTGCCCCGTAAGGGGAAAAGGGGCCCAATACAAGCCAATTTAATTAAAAAGAAAGGAAAAAAAACCTTTCCCAAAAAAACATTTTTCCTTTTTACATTTCTTTTTGCTTTAGCAAGGGGGGGGAAAAAATTTTCCCTTTTCCAAACCAAAAGGGGCTTTTCCCTTTAAACAAAAAAGTTTTTTTTATTAATTTTTGGGCCCTTTAAAAAACCCGTTTTCAAAAAAACTTTCAACTTTTTAAAAATTCTTTTCCCCGGACATGTTTGGGCCCCCGAAAACCCCAAAAAAAAACCCCGTCAAAACCCCAAACTGGGGGACTTTTTTTAAAGGAAAAAGGGGTTTTTGTTTTTAAATTTCAGGAAAAAAAAAACGGAGGGAACAAAGGGCCCTCTGCCGTTTTAAAAAACCCTAGAAGGGGCGGGTTTTTAAGGCCCAAGGGGGGTGGGGGGTTTTTCAAATTCATTTTGGGGGGGGAGGAGCAAAAAGGCCCCCTGCTCTTTTCTTTAAAATTTCCTGATTTAAGGGGGGGGTTTTTCAAAAGGGGAAATCTACTCAACCACACCTTTCCCCCTTTTAATTTTTTAAAATTTTTTTTTGCCCACCTTTGGGGTCCGGGGAAGCTTTATAAAAAAGGGTTCTTACTTTCAGGGGGGAAAGGGGTTTCGTAAAAATGCTTAAACCCCGGGGGGTTTGAGCTAGGGAAAAAAGGGGAAAATTTGGGCCTTCAGGGTTTTTTTCCTTTTTTTAGGAACCTTTGTTTTGGGGTTTTTGCCATTTTAATTAAGGGGACTTTTCAAGGTTTTCCCTTAAAAAAAATGACTTAGCTTAGGGTCGCCAGTGGCGTTTTATCTAAGGGGGCAGCCGGGGGCCAAAAATTTTTTTTGGGCTTCTCTTCTTTTTAAACCCCTTTTTCCCAAAAAAAAAATGTCCTTTTAAAAAACAATTTTAAAAAACCTCTTTTGGGGCAAAAGGGGGGCTTTCCCCCAAAGGTCCCCTTAAAAAAAAAAATGGGGGGGAAAAAAAAGGAAAAATAATCCCCTTTCCCCAAAAAATTGGGGGGTTTGGGGGCCAAAGGAAATTAAAACATGTTTAAATTTTTTGTTTTGGGGGGGGGGCCTTTAACTCCACAATTGGGAAAACTACCCAAAAAAAATTTTAATTGGAAAAAATGAGTCCAAAATTTTACTTTTTTTCTAAAAAAAAAACAGGGGCTGAAAAAAAATAAAAATTTGGGAAAAAAAAATTAAAAAAAATATTTTCAAAAATTTTTAAAAAAAATTAAATTTAAAATATAATTTAAAAAAAAATACCAAAAAAATTGGGAATTAAATTTTTAAAATTAAAAAGGGGAAAAAATATATATACTAAAAAAAAAGGGGGGTTTTACTTATCCCTTTTTTTTTTCCCCCTTTCTTTTTGGGTTTATTTTTGGGGGAAAAATTTTTTAAAAGGGGTGGGGGCCTTCTATGGGGGCCAAATCCCTTTACTTCTTTTAAGGGGTTTTAAAAACCCCCCTTTATTTTTGGGTTTGGGGTTTTTTCGTATTCCCCGGGAAGTTTGGGGGAAAAGGGTTTATTTCCCTTTTTTTTTCCAGGGGGGAAGGGAAAAAGGGGCTCCCTTTTGGGGCCTTAAATTTTTTGCTGAAAGGGCCCGCCAATTTTCCCAAAACACAATGGGGGAAACAAGGGGGAAAACCCTTTTTTCCCCCCTTCCCCTTTTCAAAATTAAAAAAATTTTAACAGGGCCCCCTGAGAGAAAAAATACACCCCCCAGCAGCCCCTGTTGCAAAAATTTTGGGGGGGCTAGGGGGTGCTTTTTCTCCAAGGAAAAGGGAAAAAACATTTTAAAACCCGGGCCAAAGGAAAATTTTAAAGGGGGGACTGGGGAAAGGGGTTTTTGGAAAAAACAGACCAAAAAAAAAAAAAAAAAAAAAAAAAAAAAGTAAAAAAAATTCCCAAGTCCCAGGAAAAACATTTTGATTAAGGGTTTTTTGGGTAGGGGGGGTTTCTATTTTTGGTTTTGGTTTGAAAAAAATTTTTTTGGGAAAAAAAGGGGCCCAAAGGCCTTTGGGCAGGGGGTTTTGACCCAGGGGTTTTTTTAAAATGAAGGCCCCAAAAAAAAAAAATTTGGTTTGGGGAAAAAGGGGAAAAGGGCAGCTATTTCCCCAAAAAAACCCCCCCCCGACCCCCCTTTTCCCTAACTCCCCCCCCCTGAAAAAAACTTTGCCCTTTGGGGCACCCGGGGGAAAAAAAGGAGGGGGAAAGGGAAATTTTAGGGGGAAAAGGGGCCTTTAGGTTTGGATTCAGGGTGGGGGGGGCCCTTTTTGTCTCAGAAGGGCTGGGAAACAAAACCCCCGTGCTTTAGGGGCGGACCCTGGGGGGCATGAAAAAAAAGGGGGGGGGCCCGCCCCGGGGGGTTTGGTTTTTTGGGGGGGGGGGATTTTTCCCCAAAGGGGAAAGGGGGGCAAAAAACCTTTTTCTTTTTGGGGGGAGCTGGGAAGGGAAAAAAAAAATGTTGGGGCCCGTAAAAAAAAAGATCACAAAAGGGAACCAGCTAAAAAGGGGGCCTTTTGGGGGGGGGGGGGGGGCTCAGAGGGGGGATAAAACAGGGAAAAGGGGGGGGAAAAGGGTCAGAAAAAAAAGCTCCTTTTAAAAGGGGAGGGGGGTCTTTCTTTAAATTTCAAAAATTAGGGGGAAAGGTTTTTAGGGGGGAAAAAAAGTCCCTGGGGGGGCCAGTTTTTTTTTTTCCCAACCCGTTTTTCCCCATCAGGGGAAAAAGGGGTTGGGAAGGGGGCCCACCCCGGGCAATTTATTGGGGGGGGCTTTTAGGGGAAGCAAAAAAGGCTCCAAAACAAGCCCGGGGAAATAACCATGGGGTTCCAAAAAAAAAAGAGGGGGAAAACCCCGGCCCCGTGGGGGGGAAATGTTTGGGGGGTTGGAAGAGGAACTTTTTGTAGGTTTTTTTAATTGGCCCAAATGGGGGGGGAAGGGGGGGGGGGTGGGGGGGGGAAAATTTTGGGGGGAAAAACCCAAACCAACCCTTTCCCCAAAAGGGGAAAAACCCGGGGGGGCAGCCCCGGGGGATCCAAGGAAATTTAAAAAAAACCTTAAAAAAGGGGGTGGGGAAAAAAAGTCTTTTAAAAAAATTGGGAAAGGGAAAAAGGTTTCCCTTTGGCCTTTTCATTTTTATTGGGGTTTTTAAAAAAAAAAAAAAAAAAAGGGAAAAAGTTAAAAATTTTGTGGGGCCCATTTTAGTTTGGGTTTTTGTGGATATTTTTTTCCTCCCAAAAATTTTGGGTTTTAAAGGGGAAAGGAAATTTTTTTTGAAAAAAACAAATTTTAAAAAAAAAAAAGGGGTCCTTTAGTTGGGGTAGTCCTTTAAATTTTTTTAATTTGGGGGGCAAAATTGGGGGGGGGGGACGTCTGCATTAGGGTTAAGCAAATTCTGGGGAGGGATTTTTTTTTTGATCCCCAAAAACTGGGGTTTGGGGGGGGAAAGGGGCCCCGCCTGAGGAGGGGGGAAAAACCCCTAACTGGGGGTTTGGGGGGGCCCCCTTTTTGGGAAAATGGTTTTTAAAGGAGCAGGAAAATCTAGCTGGGGGGTTTAAAAAAAGCAAACAAACCAAAAAATTTAAACTTTTCTCTGCTTTTAGGGGGGGGTTTTTGGGGGTTTTGGGAAAAACTGTTTTTTTTGGGGTTTTTAGGGTTTTTCCTTGGGCTTCCTGTTTTTTGAGAAAAATTTAAACCCCTTTAAAAAGGTTAAAAGGGGTGAATAAAAAAAAGGGGTTTTTTTTTCCCTTTGTTTTCATTTTTAATTGGGGGGGAATTTTTATTACAGCAACCAAAAAGGGGGGTTTTAAAAAAAAAAAGCCATCCGGGTGGGGAATTTTTCCCGAGAGGGGAGGTAATTGGGTTAGGGGGTTTTTTTTGTTTTTTAATGGGCAAAAAGGGGGGGCGGGCTGTTTTAAAAAAAAAAAAAAAAATGGAAAAAAAATTTTAGTGTAAAAATTTTTTTTAGGGAAAGAGGAAAGGGGAAAAGGGATCGTTTAAATGGGAATTTTTTTTATTTAAAAAAAACCCCCACCCCCAAGACTTGGGGGGAATTTTTAAAAGGGGAAGGGGGGAAAGTTTTTAAATTTGGGGCCTTTGCAAGGTTTTCCCCCGGATTGGTTTTAAGGGGTTTTTTTTTTTTTCTTTTCGGGGTTTTTTTATTTATGGGACAGGGGCCCCCAAACTTGTGATACAGAAAAGTAAGTTTTTGGGGGGGTTTGGGGCATTTTTGGGCTTCTTTTTGAAGGGCAAACAGGGGGCATGGGGGGGAGGCCTTTTCCCCCCTTTAAAAATGTTTTGGGGGGGGGCCCCCCCAAATTTTTTAAATTTTTAAAAAATTTAAATTTTTTGGGGGTTTTAAAAATTTTATAAACAATATATTTTCCAACCCCTATATTTTTTTAAAATTTTTTAAAAAAAAACATTTTACCAAAATTTTCCAAAAAATAAACCAAAAAAATATTGGTTTTTTATATAAAATGCACCATTTTAACCAAAATTTTCCCAAACCCAAAAACATTTTTAAGGGGGGGAAAACCCGGGTTCCCCCATTTTAAGGGCCAGGGAAAGGGGGGTTGGGAAATCCCCTAATTTTTGCCCATGGGTGGAAAACCCTTTGGGGATGAGAAGGGCCCCTCCCCCGGGTTTTTTGCAGTTTTTCCTGGAATGGTATCAAAGGGCCCTTTTTGGGATCCTTTTTTTAAAAAAAAAAAACTTTTAAGGGGGGAAAATTCTCCCAAACCCTCCCAATATTTTGAAAAAATTTTGAAAAAGGGTAAAAAAAAATTTAAAAAAATACAAAAAAGGGAAAAAAAAGGGGAAAAGGGGGGGTTTGGGTTTGGGGCCCCGGTTTGGGGGCTTTTTTTTTCCCCCCGAAAAAAGGGGGGGGAAGCCCTTTTTTCCTGGGGGAAATCTGCCCCCCCCCAGCCCCCCCGGGTCTTCCCGGGCCCGGACCCCCTTCCTGCCAAAAAGTTCCCTTTTAAATAAAGGGACTTTTGGGGGGCCCGGGGAAAATTGGGGGGGAGGGGAAAATTTTTAGGGGTTGGGGGTTAGGGGGCCCCCCAAGAAACCCAAAAATTTTCTTTTCAATTTTGAAATTTTATTTTCTTTCCCGAGGGAACAGGAAAAAAAACAGGGGGAAATTTAAGAAACCAAAAAAAACAAGGGAAGGTAGGGGGGGTGGTGGAAAAAAGGGCAAAGGGAAAAGGGAATGGGGCATTTTTTTTTTTTACCCCGGGGGGAGGGGGGCAAAGGGGGGGGTGTTTTTCCCGGGGGAAATTTAAGGGGGGGACCAAAAATTTGGGCCCCAGGGGGAAAAAGGTGGTTTTTGGAGGTTAAAAAAGGGGGGAAAAAACCCCGGTTTTAGGGGGGCAAAGGTGCTTTTAATTTTTTTTTTGACAAGTTTTAAATTTTGGGAGCCAAAGGAGGGGTTTTTAATTGCTGGAAAAACCCCAATTTTTTTGAGAAACTTTTAAAAAACCCGGGATTTAGCCCTTTAGGGAATGGGCTCAGAGAGATAATCAGAGGGACAGGCTCAAAACAGCTCTGCAGAGAGGGCTCTGCTCAGTACAAGTTAGGAAGGTTGAGGAGAAGTCCCTGGACCAGTTCCCACAGTATTCCCAGCAGATATGGCTTGGAGGAGCTACAGTCATCATGGGAGGCTTCAGCAGAGCATAGCTCCAATCAGCCAGGCACATACCAGTGGTCAAAAATAGAGGAGAGCCCAGGCTGTGGGGGTACTGTTGAGGTTGGAAGAGGAACTTTGTGTAGTCTTTACAATGCCCACATGGGATGGATGTGGGGGTGGCATTTGGAAGACCCAGCACTTTCCAAAGAGAGCCAGGGTCAGCCAGGGAGGTCCAGATTTAACCTATAAAGGGCTGGAACATCAGTCTTCACAAATGGGAGAACGGTTCTTGGCTGTCATTTCATTGGGTTATAAACAAAGCAATGTAATTCTGTGCCTATGAGTTGTAGTGTGTGGATATTAAAACCTCCACATTTGCATGTGAGAGAAGGATTTATTTGAATAACAAATGCAATAAAGCTCCTTCAGTGGCTAGTCCTAATTGTCAATTTGACACATGAGGACTGTCTGCATTAGGTTGAGCACTTCTGTGAGGGATTGTTTTGATCACATTAACTGGGGTGGGAAGACCCAGCCTGAGAGTGGGAAGACCATATTCTGGTTTGGGGCCCTTGGACTGTGTAAGAGCAGAGAAATCTAGCTGAGTAACAAGCATCAACACATTCATCTTTCTCTGCTTTAGACTGTGGATATGATCAGCTGTTTTAGGTTCCAGTTGCCTTGACTTCCTGTTATGATGAACTTTAACCTAGAATGGTAAGCTGAATAAAGAGTTTCTTTCCTTTGTTGCTTTCTATTGGGGGACTTTTATTACAGCAACAGAAAGGGAGTTAAAACAGCCATCCAGGGTGGAATACCAGAGAGCCAGGTAATAGGGTTAGACTTTTATGTTCTAATGACATGAGACGTCTGTGAAAACAGGCAAATGGAAATGTTCAGTGTAATTTATTTTAGGTGAAGAGAAAGCAGGCATCGTTTAGTGTATTTTCTATTACAAACCCCCACCCCCAAGACTGGGGTAATTTATAAAGAAGAGATGTTTATTTGCCTAGCAAGTCCAAGGACTTGGTAAGGGTTTTTTGTTTTCTGCTGTTTTATATCATGGCACAGGGCACCATCTTGTGATACAGAAGAGTAAGTGTGCTGGTTTGTGCATCTTGTCTTCTAGAGACATCAGACATGGGCAGAGGCTCCACCTTGAAGATGTCTGACCTTCCCACACTTTACATTATCACATTAATTTGGGGATTAAATTGTATATACAATATATACACATATATGTATATATTAATACACATATACATACACATACACACATATATGTATATATACATGCACATATACATATACACACACATATGAGACAGGGTCTCATGTAGTCCAGAATGGACTTGAACTCACTATTTAGCCCATGATGACCTTAGGCATGAGAGACCATCCCTGGTTTATGCAGTGCCTGGAATGGTATCTAGGGCTTCGTGCATGCTCTACCAACTGATATGCATCTCCAGCCCCTCAATATGTGAACATTTGAAGGATAAATTCAAACTACAACTAGAGGAAAGAAGGAAGGGAGATAGGTAGACAGGTAGGAGCTTTTCTCCACAAAGAAGGGAGAAGCCCTTCTCCTGGGGGACTCTGCCACCCAGCCTCCCGATCTCCTGACCAGGTCACTTGCCTGCTCATGTTCATTCACTACGCACAGTGTGGAGGCAGAGTTGTTGTAGGGAACTTCAGAGTTGGCTCAGGACTCCCAAGACCAAGTTCTCGGCACAATGAGATTTATTTGCTCCAGAGGGACAGAAATCAGGGAATAAGAGACAAAGACAGGAGGTAGAGGATGGTGGAGAAGGGGCAAAGGAGAGGGAATGGGCATTTGTTTACCAGGTAGGGACAAAGGACTGTTCCTGAATTGAGAGGAGACCAATGTGGCCCGTAGGAAAATGGTGGTTTTTGGAGGTAAAGGGAGAAACCCTGTGTTAGGACAAGGTGCTTAATTTTAATTGAGCATGTTAATTAGGTGAGCCAAAGGAGGCTTTTCATTGCTGGACTTCAATTCTTTGAGAGCTGAACCTTGGTAGTCAGCCTCAGAAGAAAGTGCTAGACCTTGAGAGTTAGCTTTAGGAATGTAATCTAACAGTTTTTAGCAAGGCAGAGGGAATGGGGGAGAAGGGAAAAGCCTGCCAGGGCCATCTTTACTATGTTTGGCCTGGCTAGAGTCCCTTCACCTGTGATTGGGCTGGCATTGCATCTCTAAATATTTAAAAGGAGGTTGGGAAATGGGACTTGATTCCTTCCACTGGGCTCTGAGAGATAGGTCTGAATTTTTGAGAGTGATGCCTAAAAAATTTAGAGACTCTATTTTAGTTGAAGTAATATATTTCTAAAGAGTACATATATGTCAGAATAGACTAGTCTCTATTCTTTTCTCTCTCCTGTCTGTCTGTCTGTATGTTTTCTGTCTGTTTCTCTCTATATATCTATATCTGTATGCAGATAAAGTAGGAAGAAGTCTTATATATGTGTGTGGATGTACTCTATTCTTTTCTTTTTTGAGACAGGATCTTGCTCTGTAATCTAGGCTGGCATAAAACCTGCTATGTAGTCTAATTTGGCCCCAAACTCACAGAAACCTCCATGACCCATGTCTTTTACATCATAGACTCTCACATATCAACTTTCCTGTATCTCTCAGCTCTGAACCCTAGTGAAGAACTATCTCAGTGATGAGAACTTTAAAACAGGGCATTCACAGGCGGAGAATATTCACATTCAAAGCCGAGATGCTGTTATGTAACCCTCTGGCTTATAAAACACTAAAGCAATGATGGCAACAATCTGTTGCCAGCTTACATGGTGCCACCATGTGGCCATATTTTGTCATAGGGTACCATGCACCTTAGATGGATCATCTTTAAAATTACTCCTCCAATTTATTTTTCCAAGAAATTGGAATGATTCACGTTATATTTCCACACTGCACTTAGTGAGTCTTTAGTAATAGTATTTAGCATTCATCATTTGTCCTGTTGAGACCACGGTGCACTGGGACAGCGGAACTGACTAATCAGCAAGACAAGCTATTCAGACACCTGTGAGATTTGAAGACCAATCCCTTCCTTCCTTCCATCTGGGATGGGATGCCAGTAGTCCCATTGAGGTAGTCACACTTGTCAGATGCTCTCAGCCTCTGTGCTAAGTGTCTACACATATGCACTTGCTTCTCCACTCAGCTGTCAATCACATTCATCATGTTATGTGGCAGGCACTCAGGATATAGACATGAGCAAGCAGGAGTTTCTCACTTTTGTTGAATCAACTGGTCATGTGTGATATGTCCCTCATAGGCTCATGTATTTGGATACTTGGATCCCAGTTGTGGACACTGCTTGGAGGACATTGTAGGAGGTAGAGACTTCCTGGAGGAAGTAAGTCCCTAGAAGTGGGTTTGGAGAGCACATAGGGTCGCCCTACTTCTAATTCACTCTGTTTCTTGTTTGTGGTGAAGATGAGCTCTCTCAACTTCCTGCTCCTGCTGATTTCTGCCATGCTCACCCTGTGACTATGGAGCTGTGAGCCAAAATAAAGTCTTTCTTCCCCAAGTTGCATTTGGTCATGGTGTTTTATCACAGCGACAAAATAATACGCCAAACTACTACCATGTACTCAGAATGTCTATCTTAATCTGAGTATTGAGAAAGTGAAGTATCCAGAGGCCAGTATGGTCACCCTTAGAGTAGGACTCTAGGAAGACTCCAGGGTTTATGGTTTGGAGGTGTTTATGCTTCCAGTGGTTCCCAGCAGAGAGCATCTCTTGAGGGATGGATCATATAACCAGAAGGATCACATATGAATAACATTTCAAGATGTATTTTAAAGTTATCTATGAGCTAAACCTGTCTCTGGGTTCTCTGGTCTAGTTCAAGGTTTAGTCACCTGTCTTTGTGTCAATACAGAGCCACCTTAAAAGCATATGGGTATGGAACAAATCCTTCATTTGCTCCAGCAAACCATATCTCTTTATTCTATCTTGAAGTGTCTGATATTCTAAATAAATTGTGTGCCGGTTTAAATACAGGTTTTATTATTCACGGTGGCTGTCATTGGAAGTCACACTCACAGATCCAAGGAGGGGAACATGTAACTTGGTGGGATGGGGGCAGCGAGGATGCAAGGAAAATCTCCAGGGCTAGTCAGAATGATGTGTAAGAACTGTTAGCTCTCCGCCAGATTGCTGCCATCATGGACACGAGTCACTTGCAGCCCATCAAGTTGGCTAAGGTAACCAAAGTGCTGGGCAGGACTGGTTCACAGGGTCAGTGCACACAGGTTTGAGTGGAATTTATGGCTGACACCAGCCACTCTATTATCGGAAACATCAAAGGCCCCGTTCAAGAAGGTGATGTGCTCACCCTAGTGGAGTCAGAAAGAGAAGCTCATAGGTTGCACTTATCTTGCTGCTGGGTCCTGGATATCCACCACTTAGCCCACAGCATGTCCTGCACCTGTTAAATAAAGCATTTGTATTAAAAAAGCTGTTGGTTATTATGGTCTTTGTCTCCATAGGGAGGTATGAAGGAGACACAGTAAACAGTTTTGGGATTGACCAGTTTGAATGATTTTAGGTAAGCTCTTGGGTACTAGGCTATCCCCACTTGTCTGATAGCTGGTGTTAGAGTGCTTAAATAAGGGGAATAGTGGTCTAGAGGAAGAGAGCCTGATAGATGAGGGAGGTGACTGTAGGATCAGTTGGTTTATATTTACTCTTCCATTTTCTCTCCTGGTGCTAAAGATAGAGTCCAATGGACATTTTGTCTTCAGTGAATTGTTTATTCTCTCTAGGCTTTGGCTATCCTTGGGAGAGCTAGTCTATCTAGGGTTAGCTAGACCTTAGATAATGAATTAGTTACTGTTCTCTTGCTGTGAGGAGACACCATGACCAAAGAAACTTAGAAAAATGCCTTTGGTTTACAGTTTCAGTGGTCAGTTTCATTAACATCATGCCAAAGAGTTTGGCAGCTGGGCGGGGGAGACTGGGAGAGTATTGGAGAAGTAGCTGAGAGCGTATAAGTTTCGGGGGTGGGAGAGAGAGACAGAGATAGAGATAGAGATAGAGATAGAGATAGAGATAGAGATAGAGATAGAGAGAGAGAGAGAGAGAGGGGAGAGAGAGAGAGAGAACCTGACCTGGGCTTTTACAAACCTCAAAGCCCACCCTAGTGACACACCTCCTCCAACAAGGCCACACCTCCTCCACCAAGGCCACACCTCCTCCACCAAGGCCACACCTCTCAATTCTGCCCAAACTGTTCCACTAACCGGTGACCTGGTCCTGTGATTAAGGTCAATGGGACACGACATCAACCTAATCCAGGCATCAAATGGATCATTTGAGGTAGGAAGACTGACATTAAATCTTGGTCACATCTTATCATGGGGGTCTATATAAAACGAGTGGAAGAAAAAGGCTTTCACACTGTGCCCGCCTGGCCTCATTCCCACGCACACGTTCACAGATCTTGCTGCTGAGCCTTCCCTTATGGGCATTAGAGACAAATTCTCTGGGATTCCAACATATACTGAAGACATCCTGTTTCATGGACCAAACAACTCCATTGGGCGACAGACATTGTTGGACTAGCTGGACCATAGCCTGTATTATATTGGTTTTGCTCATTATGATGAAGAAATGATAAAGCTATTAGTGAGGTTTTAGAGCTAATATCCTGACTCAGGGAGTCCCAAGGGATTAGGCTGGGCAGTCCATTTATTTACTATTTATTTATTTATTTATTTATTCATTTATTGTATGTGAATACAGTGTCGCTCTCATCAGAAACACCCGAAGAGGGCATCTGATCCCTTTACAGATGGTTGTGAGCCACCATGTGGTTCCTGGGAATTGAACTCAGGACCTCTGGAGGAGCAGTCAGTGCTCTTAACCACTGAGCCATCTCTCCAGCCTTGGGCAGTCTATTCAAATATGTTAGAGAGGTAAGAGACAATGAAAAGCAGAGAAAGATTCAATATATGTGGCACATTAGGAAGAAGAATAGAATCTGGGCACTGACAGGAACTTCAGATTTAAACAGAGGAAGAGTTGAAGCAGTGAGTGAGGTATGTGGTCCTGGTCAGAGCTCTGTCTGGCTTTTCATGATCTCAGGTCTGGTTCTGCAAGGCGTTCAGAAGAAACCAAAAGAACCATCTTGTTATGAGATGACTGTGAGCGTGAGCGCACGTGCGCCCACCATTCCTGGAATCCAAGGGGTCTGAAGGTTTAGAACAATGGCTTTTGGGTGTCTGGAGCAGGGCATTTTAAAAGCAGGTAGGAAGGTAATTTACTTATCTTTTTTGGGTAGGAAGATAATTTAGTTCTTATCTTTTTTTGCCTCCAGCCATGCAGAGAGATGAGGTTGGTCAGACACTTTAGACCTTGGCTTTTTAGACAGACATTCCTGAAGTTATGAACATGCTTATGTGCAGAGTTAGCAGGTGAGTGAGCCAAAATAAAGGAGATATGCAAAAGAAAGGTAGATACCAGGCTTTCATTCATCCTGCCTTGGTTACCTTGTAGGCCCAAATGAAGAATAATGCCTTTAAAAAGTATTTATAGCCAGACAGTGGTGGCACATGCTTGTGATCTTAGCACTTAGGAGGCAGAAGCAGGCAGATCTCTGCGTCTGAGGCCAGCCTGGTCTACAGAGTGAGTTCCAGGATAGCCAGGGCTACACAAAGAAACCCTGTCTTGAGAAACAAACAAACAGAAAAGTATTTTTATTTAGTCATGTATGGTGGTGCACTCCTTTAATCTCAGGACTGAGCGGTAGAGGCAGGTGAATCCCTGGGAATAGGAGGCCAGACTGGTCTATATATAGTAAGTTTCAGGACAGACAGAGCTACATAAAAGAGAGGGTCTGTCTCATTTTTAAAAAGAAAAATACTGGTTCTAAGTGCTGGTTATCAAGTCATGGTTAATAAAGGTTAAGAAAGTGTTAAATACTTATTTTCAAAGTAATCTATAGTAAAGGTCTGTGTGATGTATCATATTGTCAAATGTGTAGATGGTGGCACCATCTGCTATCACCTCAGCATATGCTGTGATCTCAGTATATCTGATAACCTCTGCCTTCAGTTTCCTCCATGCTCTATTTTGTATTCAATCCTCCCTCCAGCTCTGCCTCCTGGGAATCACTGATTTACTCTCCATCCCTGAGAACTCATCTCTCCAAAAAGATGTCATATATGTGGAGTCATGAGGTAAGCACATAACTCTGTGGATGTGGTTCACTGACCTAGCACAATGCTTTTTTTTTTTTTTTTTTGATTTATTTAAGCTATGGTATCTATCAATAACTAGATATTTTTAAAAAATTAAAAATTTTTATTTTATTTACTTACTCACTTTACATCCTGCTCACTGCCCCCTCCCGATCACCCCCTCCCACAATTCTTCCCCCAAACCCCTTCTTCTCTGAGTGGGTGGGGCCTCCCTGGGTATCTCCCCATGTTGACACATCAAGTTTCTGTGACTTCCTCTAAGGCCAGACAAGGCAGCCTAGCTAGAAGCTCATGTCCCACGAACAGGCTACACCTTTTGGGATAGTCCCCATTCCAATTCTTCCGGACCCACATGAAGACCAAGCTGCACATCTGCTACACAGGGGTGGGGCGGCAGGCCTAGGTCTAGACTGCGTATGTTCTTTGGAACAACCAGATTTTGATGTAGAAGTTGTTTAATCTTGAACTTTAAATGATATGATAGAGCTCTCTTCGAACGTTTCATGAAGTACAATCTTTTCTGGCTGTTGATTGATGGGAGGGTGTGGCAGCACCCACTTAGACTTTCCTCCTGTATCCGCCCACTTCTACTAGCTACCTGGAGCTCGCTCCAGCCTTGCTAACTCACTCCAGGTCTGGATGGCACAGATGTGCTCTGCTTCTGAGCAATTGTTCTACTATTTCAGAGAAAGTATGCTGCCGGCCTTCAGGCAATGTTGCTGAGCTCGGAGTCCCTTAGCCCCATAGTTCTCTAGCTAGGGGACCTCAGTGTTGCCCGGCTGCAACACTGGGGGTGGGGCTGTCTACTGGCCTCTAGACAAGAGAGCGGTTCATCCGAGTGTCAGCAGCGGAAGTCTTGGTGCGTGCCCTCCCCTCTCGTGGCTGTTGCTCTGGTGCCCATTCTTCGCTCACGCGGTCTACTGCTGCGTCATAGGCGATACACCTCACAGTGCGTGCCTTGCTGGGGGGTCCTTCGACGCTAGAGAAGCATCTCTGAACCATTGACTCCGTTTGAAGGCGCCAATTGTGCAAAGCTGTCTGGATGGGTGGATATCTGGGCCGGGCTCGCCCTCTCCCTCACCCTCCATCCCTGACTGTTGTCTACTAGGGACTTGCAGAAGAGGCCCGCACCACCGCTCCACCGAGTTTCCCAGTCTCTCCGGGTTAATTCTATGGATGGGTATCTGGATGTGACTGATAGTCTGCCTTTTGACGATGGTGCAGCTTTAGCCCATGCCCAGCAGCACCCTGAGCGCATTGTGGTCGTCCACACCCAGCAAACCCAGTGGAGAAGTTTCCCCCTATATTCTTAGGTAGCCAGCACAAGTCAGTGCCGGCACTTTCTAGTTCCAGGATGTCCCGAAGCTCGGTGATCCTGAATGTGTTCTCTAGTAAGGGCAGAGACACACTCCGTTTTGTTCTGGGGCAGCCGATTCTGATTATATGGTCTTTTCTTACTAGCCACCTCTTGACTCAATCTAGGAAAGAGACACAGATTACTGATCTCCAGGAGAGCACTCAAGTTCAAATCAAGAAACAGAAAGATCTCACTTCCTTGGAGAAGGTGGAGAAGGATTTGTCCATCAGGAGGAAGGCTCCCCAGTCACTGAGAGGCCTTGTGATCAGGGAAAGGACTCTGATCGCAATGTGTGTGCCTCGTCAGCTTTTACACGTCTGTTTGTCAACGGTGTGCTCTCTTCTTTTATACCCAAGCCAGGTCCTCTGGGTAGTGATATCTGTTCCAAGAACTCAGCAGAGAGCTGTATTAAGGAATACCAGATCGCCTTCAAGAGCTCATGCAAACGAAATGCCATTGCCAGCTCCTACAGTTCCTCTCTAGCTCAGTGGCCACCAGAGAGAATTTGTGTGCCTGCTACCCGAAGGGCTGCGCCAGGTGCTCCGTCAGGAGCCCTAGGTGCTTCCAAGGGCGCCACTGCACGCTATACCCAAGATGCTGTCCCAGGTGCTGCTCTAGGCGCTGCTTCTGGTGCTGCTGCATGTACTTCCACAGGTGATGCTTCAGGAGCTGCCACAGGGGGTGTTGCATTTGCCACCAAAGATTCTACTCCAGGAGTTACTTCTGGTGATGCTGTAAGTGTTGCCTCAGGTGATGCTGCACGTGATTCCCAAGGAGCGGTTCCTGGTGCTGCGGCAGGCATTATTTTAGGTGCTGCTTTTGGTGGTGTTGCATGTTCTGCCCGAGGTGCTGCTCCAGGTGCCGTTGCAAGTGTTACCTCAGGGGCTGCTGTATGGGCTGACCCAGGTGATGGTTCAGGGGCTGCTGCAGGTACCGATGCACATGCTACCCGAGGTGCTTTAAAGGGTGCTGCTGCACGTGCTACCCAAGATTCTTTGATAGCCGCTGCTGCACGTGCTATCCGAGGTGCTTTGAGAGGCACTGCTGCACGTGTTACCCGAAGGTTTTCGAAAGGTGCTGCTGCACGTGTTACCCGAAGTTCTTCGAAAGGTGCTGCTGCACGTGTTACCCGAAGTTCTTCGAAAGGTGCTGCTGCACGTGTTACCCGAAGTTCTTTGAAAGGTGTGTGCCTGTACCACGTGTTCTCGAAGGTTCCTTCCAAAAGGTGCTGCTGCACGTGTTACCCGAAGTTCTTCGAAAGGTGCTGCTGCACGTGTTACCCGAAGTTCTTCGAAAGGTACTCCGGCACGTGCCACCCGAGGTGCTTCCAGGGGCGCTGCTGCACGTGCCACCCGAAGTTCTTCGAAAGGTGTTGCTGCACGTGTTACCCGAAGTTCTTCGAAAGGTGCTGCTGCACGTGCCACCCGAAGTTCTTCGAAAGGTGCTGCTGCACGTGTTACCCGAAGTTCTTCGAAAGGTGCTGGCACGTGTACCGAGCCAGGTGCTTCCAGTGTTACCCGAAGTTTTCGAAAGTCTGCTCAGGACCGAGTGCTTACTGCGGTATCACCCGAGGTGCTTCCAAGGGGCGCTGCTGCACGTGCCACCCGAAGTTCTTCGAAAGGTGCTGCTGCACGTGTTACCCGAAGTTCTTCGAAAGGTGCTGCTGCACGTGTTACCCGAAGTTTCTGAAAGGTGCTGCTGCACGTGTTACCCGAAGTTCTTCGAAAGGTGCTGCTGCACGTGTTACCCGAAGTTCTTCGAAAGGTGCTGCTGCACGTGTTACCCGAAGTTCTTCGAAAGGTGCTGCTGCACGTGTTACCCGAAGTTCTTCGAAAGGTGCTCTGCACGTGTCCCGAAGTTCTTCGAAAGGTGTGCTGCACGTGTTACCCGAAGTTCTTCGAAAGGTGCTGCTGCACGTGTTACCCGAAGTTCTTCGAAAGGTGCTGCTGCACGTGTTACCCGAAGTTCTTCGAAAGGTACTGCGCACGTGACCCGAGTGCTTCCAGGGGCGCTGCTGCACGTGCACCGAGTCTTCGAGGTGCTGCTGCACGTGCACCCGAAGTTCTTCGAAAGGTGCTGCTGCACGTGTTACCCGAAGTTCTTCGAAAGGTGCTGCTGCACGTGTTACCCTCCGAAGTTCTTCGAAAGGTGCTGCTGCACGTGTTACCCGATTTCATTCGAAAGGTACTGCGGCACGTGCTACCCGAGTGCTTCCAGGGGCGCTGCTGCACGTGCCACCCGAGGTCTTCAAGGGGCGCGCTGCACGTGCCACCCGAAGTTCTTCGAAAGGTGCTGCTGCACGTGTTACCCGAATTCTTCGAAAGGTGCTGCTGCACGTGTTACCCGAAGTTCTTCGAAAGGTGCTGCTGCACCGTGTTACCCGAAGTTCTTCGAAAGGTGCTGCTGCACGTGTTACCCGAAGTTCTTCGAAAGGTGCTGCTGCACGTGTTACCCGAAGTTCTTCGAAAGGTGCTGCTGCACGTGTTACACCCGAAGTTCTTCGAAAGGTGCTGCTGCACGTGTTACCCGAAGTTCTTCGAAAGGTGCTGCTGCACGTGTACCGTCAGTTCTTCGAAGGTGCTGTGCGCACGTGTTACCCGAAGGTCTTCGAAAGGTGCTGCGCACGGTTACCCCGAGTTTCAGTCGAAGGTCGCTCTGACAGCTGCACGTGTTACCCGAAGTTCTTCGAAAGGTGCTGCTGCACGTGTTACCCCGAAGTTCTTCGAAAGGTGCTGCTGCACGTGTTACCCGAAGTTCTTCGAAAGGTGCTGCTGCACGTGTTACCCCCGAAGTTCTTCGAAAGGTGCTGCTGCACGTGTTACCCGAAGTTCTTCGAAAGGTGCTGCTGCACGTGTTACCCGAAGTTCTTCGAAGGTGCTGCTGCACGTGTTACCCGAAGTCTTCGAAAGGTGCTGCTGCACGTGTTACCCGAAGTTCTTCGAAAGGTGCTGCTGCACGTGTTACCCCGAAGTTCTTCGAAAGGTGCTGCTGCACGTGTTACCCGAAGTTCTTCGAAAGGCTGCTGCACGTGTACCCGAAGTTCTTCGAAAGGTGCTGCTGCACGTGTCCCCTCGAAGTGCTCTTCCAAGTTCTCATGCGTGCACTACCCGAAGTTTTCGAAAGGTGCTGCGCACGTTACCCGAAGTTCTTCAAAGGTGCAGTGTTGCGACAGCTCGTTTACCCGAAGTTCTCGAAGGGCTGCTGCACGTGTTACCCCGAAGTTCTTCGAAGTCGCTGCACGTGTTACCGAATCTTCGAAAGTGTGCTGCTGCACTGTTACCCGAAGTTTTCGAAAGTGCTGCTGCACGTGTTACCCGAATCCAAAGTCTCGCACGTACAGTCTCGAAGTCGCTGCACGTGTACCGAATTTCTTCGAAAGGTGCTGCTGCACGTGTTACCGAAGTTCTTCGAAAGGGCTGCTGCACGTGTACCCGATTCTTCGAAGGTCTGTGCACGTTACCGAGTTCTTCGAAGGTGCTGCGCTCATTCCGAGTCTATGCCCGTACCAGTTCTCACGCGACGTGCCAATCTTCAAGGCTCGCACTACCAGTTTCAGTGCGTGCCTGTACCCGAAGTTCTTCAAGTGTTTCCAATTAAGGCTGCTAAATTTCGAAGGTGTCTGTCATGCCTTTTCTCACAGTGTTACACGAAGTTCTTCCAGGGGCGCTGCTGCACGTGCCACCCGAGGTGCTTCCAGGAGCGCTGCTGCACGTGCCACCCGAGGTGCTTCCAAAGATGCTCCTGTGTATACTGTGCCACTCCCAGATTCGGGTTTATCCCAGTTGCAGGTGTCTGCCAAGAGATGCAGGGAAAAAACCCATGAACGTAGCTCTTCAGGTAGTCGGAAAAAAAGGAAAAAGGAACACAGGGAAGCAGAGCAGGCAACTATCATAGACGCTGCTCAAGTTCAGCCAGAAGAACCACGGAATGGCCACCCCACACTGATATTCCAAGGCCTGTGAGACGCAAGATCCCTCTGTTGCTGCCCCATAATCGAGGTGCTCCCTGATTCTGCCCCAATTCTCAGAACTATATTTTGATACCACTGTAGACGACCTTGACCTAGAGAAGAACTCTGGAGTGCAGTGGATCAACAAGACCTTGAAGGGTGAGTGGAAGTCTGTGTAGACAGCAGTACCACACAGCTTTCCTGTCTTCTGCGGTGTCTGCTGCAGGAACCTTCTTCGGCACCTTTCCCTTCGGTCCCATCACTTATTCAGAGGAGAGAGAGCACTAGGAGGATTCAGAGCCCTAAGCCTGGTTCTCATAATATGCTCCAATGGCTTCCTCTGGGGACCATTTTTTCTTGGTTCTCCCCAAATGCCACTTAGCTTTGTCCGAATATAAAGAAACAGATTTCTGTTCCTCAAGTACCTGCCTACTTGGCTTTTTTGCTAATAGTCTACTCTAGCTTTGTTCTTCAGTCAGCCCAAGAAACTCATCTGGCTTATGGAAACTGTGATAGAGCCACTAAGCTTGCTAACTCTACCCAGAGAGAGAATATTCTAATCTCACCCACACCACACTACTTAATGTAAAAACTGAGTTGTCTGTCCTCATGAAACACATATACAAACCAAGATGGTCTAGATTAGTGGTTCTCAATCTTCCCAATGCCACTACCTTTTAATATAGTTCTTCACTTTGAGGTGACCCGAGCCATAAAACTATTTTCATTATTACTTCGTAACTATAGTTTTGCTACTGTCATGAATTGTAACATACATATCTGATATTTCCAATGGTCTTAGGTGACCCCTGTGAAAGGGTCATTTGCTCCCCACAGGGGTCATGACCCACAGGTTGAGAACTGCTAGTCTAGATTAATCTTCATATGGCCTCTATGATATCAAACACTTTGTTGTTACTAACCTCCCTTTATTTCTCTTCACACACTTACTCTTATTTGTGTCTTTTACAGGTGATGGTGTCAAGATCCGGCATAATTAAATCACCTGCGGATAGCCACATGTCACTGAGCACTTAATGCTAATCTTCAATTCCGAGCATCCAGTTTTTGTACTCTATAAATGTAGTATAATATCACATTCTATGTTAGAGCCATTTTGATACTTAAATAAGATTGTTACCCAGTATGCTTGTTGCAGTTTCTGATTTATACTAGTGTGTGTGATACATGTAATATTATGTACCTTTTGTTGGTCACAGCTGTGACCCACACACCCCCCCAGAAGCCTAGGAACTCTTCCCATTTGTTGCTGAGGGTTCTGACTCAGGATATCTTGTGGACCTTGAGTCCTTGGGACACTGCAGTGTTACCCATTTCTATTCAGAGCCTTGGTAAAGGTTACTCAGTCTTCTTGGAACCACCTTGTCTTATGTATACTTCTTCTGTTATGATAAAATACTCTAAAAAAAAAAAGCAAGCTAAGGAAGACAGGGTTTATTTGAGATACAAGTTTAGGTTACAGTCCACCACTGCACGGAAGTCAGGGTAGGAACTTGAAGGAGCTGATCACTTTTCCAGTCAAGAACAGAGATAATAAGTGCATACATGTTTGCTTGTGTTCAACTCCATGCCTCCATGCCTACCCTTAAAAAGCACAAGACCCAAACCCAGGAAGTGGTGCCATCTGTAGTGGACAAGCCTTTCCATCTTAAAGCAATCAAGATAATTCCCCACAGACATGCCTAGGGTCAACCAGGTCCAGACAAACTGAGAGTCCCTTCCCAGATGATGCTGGGCTCTGTCAAGTTGACAATTAAAACTAAGCATTGTACACTCTGTCTCTAACTACAAAAGCCACTATCTCTGTGTTCAGAGCAGACTGACTCTCCATTGAGTGGCATCATGTTCTCTCATCTCTGATTCCTAGGTACTCATGTTGGCAATTCGAGATGAATTACAAATCCATTATTACCTAGTGCATTTTTCCATTTTTTCATCTTTTGCCTTTTACGTGTCTTTGTTTGTTTGTTTAAAACAGGATTTCTCTGTGTAGCCCTGGCAGTCCTGGAACTCACTCTATAGACTATGCTGGCCTCGAACTCAAGAGATACACCTACTTCTGTCTCCAGAGTGCTGGGCAGGCACCATCACCACCAGGCATTCTGTGATTTCAAATGCGAAATATTTATATGGTTGATAAGTTGAGATTTTATGTCTCAGTTTACATTTATTCTCAACGCCCCCACAAGTGTCAACTTAAATAACAGACTTCCCAAAGATTAGTAAATTTACCCAGGAATGGACATTGCAGTAGGAAGGTGTGTATCATGGTAATCTTTGCATATATTCAAGGAGGTGGAGACAAAGAGTATTGTATAATTTATTTTATTTTTTGTTTGTTTTTTTTTTTTTTTTTTTTTTGAGACAGAGTAACCAGGACTCTGTGTAGTCCTGGTTGTTCTTGCACTCAATCTGTAGACCAGACTGGCCTTGAACTCAAGAGATCAGCCTGACTCTGCCTCCTGAGTGCTGAGATTAAAGGTTTGCACCACCATCCTGGCCTATAATTTATTTTAAAACAATACATTTTGACTACATGTATCAATAACAACAGTGGCTCCCACTGGCCTAAGGTTAAACTACACAGACAAGGTTTGATGTAGACCATATATCCTCATAGACTGTGTGAGGTTACTTGGCTCCACACAAGGTTATGGTCAGGCAGGCTTTTATATTGGCCTTTTTCATTAGGCTCATATACATGAGATCTCTTCCTTGATAACCTAAATTTATTTCTTTGAGTATAACCCAAACAACTCCATTTTGATCCAGACAACATTCACATCCCACATAAACAAAATCATGGCTAATATTGGTAATATGTTGCAAAACTGGGAGATGGGGAAATAACTGGAATTGTTAATAATACATTGGTCCCAGATGGGACCAATGAAGTGACAAGGATCCTACTTAATGAAAGAGAGAAGCAGCAATGTCAAGGCCAGAGTTAGAGACTTGTAATGATAGAAGCAATATGTAATGGCTGTGAAGTTGCAGAGAGCCAGGAACCAACTAACAAGGTCTCTAGAAGCTGGAGAGAGCACCCTCAGCCTAATCATTATCATTAGTGGTGCTGAGAATTGAACCCAGGGCTTTGCACATGCTAGCCCCGAGCTGTTGACCTAGTACTTTCCCTGTGAGCTATAATCCTGTTCAGTTCCTATTATTAATGCCTCAAATTTCCCTGGTATGTACTACAAGTAAGAAATCAGTATTGATTGATGTGTGACTGTCAACCAAAGTCATTCATTTATATATTAGAGTGTATTAGAGGGTTGTATTGTATGTGAGAGATGGATGGCATGTACCTATGATTTTAGCATGCTTTAGACTATTTCACCATTTTCAAAATATTACTTGTTCTATGTTTCTTCGTTTCTCCCTCCAGCCCCAGACTCCCCCGCTCCTCTGGAAGCCACTGATCTTTTTACTGACTTCATAGCACATACAAAATGAGGTAGATTTAGACTCATAGAGCATGTAGCCTTTCCAGATTGGCTTCTTTTCTCCTTCTTTAAACATTATTTTCAATAGTCTGTATGAGTATTATGCCATGTGGGCACGTGGCCATGGAGGCCAGCAGACACCATTGAATGTGAACATGTAAAACTATCTCTTGTTGCTTGTGGCATGCTCTCACAGGCAGAAAACCATAAAGATTGCACACACACACACACACACACACACACGTACACCATAACATAATAAAATAAACACTATGTTTTGTAGACAAATTTAGCAAAGGTCCAGAATATAAAATCAGCACACAAAACCAAGTTGTTTTTGTTATAACATTGAAAAAACTCAAAAGTAAAACACTGTAGGAGCAGCTAAGGTGGGAGGAGTAAGGAGAGGAAGAGGAAAAGGAAGAGGAGGAGTGAGGTGAGGGGGAGAGCAGAAAGGTAGGAGGATGAAGTGCCATACAGGTATGGAGAGCAGTCGCAGGTAACAACTTATATTTAGGTTAGATAATTGGGAAACACCTCTAATTTTATGGGTATATTGTTATTGAACATTACTAAATATATAAAGCCTTTGATTAGTCATTAAGCATTAGAGTTTCATTCATAAGGGTGGAAGAACCATCTCCCACACTGGCGTCTTGTGGGTGGCAGGGCCAGTGTCTCTGACTGGCCGTTCCTACTTGTGGTGTGCACGTGGCCTCTGGACATTTCTAGCCGCAGAGCGCACATGGCCTCTGGTCAGAAAACATGATGACAGAGCTAAGCAGAGCCTCTGCTGCTTAGATAGTTGGCCCAAGAAAACAGTTTTAAATAATTACCGCAATAAACACCCACTTATATTTATAAAAATATTGAAAAGAAAAAATACTTAGGAATAAAATTAGTCATGGAGGTGAAAGAGTTCTACACTGAAAGGTTGAAAATAATTCTCTCTGAAAGGAATTAAAAGATGGAAAGAGGCATACATATAAAAATTAGTTCAGTAAGAAATAAAAAGCCAGAAAACGGAGGAGATTGACCCAGCAATTGAAGAGTCTCTTAACAAACAAATGTGCAGGCACAGATGTCTGTACTGGTGAGTTCTAAATAATACCAATTATTTAAAGAAGAATCACTAGAAATAAGAATACTAAGTAATTTGGCAGTCACTAAAGACAATACATCATAAAAAACTATAGACCAATGTCTCTTATGAACATATGCAAGAATCCTCAACATAATAGCAAAATGAATCCAACAGCACATTAAAAGGGTCATTAACCACAGCCAAATGCCCACTATTCCAGGAATGCATGTGCTATTCAATATACAAAAATCAAAGCAATGCAGTAGCACAGTGACAGAATAAAGGGGGAAAACCCATGTGATCATTCTGGTTCATGAAGTAAACAAATGTAAAAGAATTCAATACAATTTCTCTCCAAAAACACTTAGAAAGCTAGGAATAGAAGAAAATTTCCCCAACATGATGAAGAAAATCTCACAAACCTTAAAAAGAAAGAAAGAAAGAAAAAAAGAAAGAGGAAAACATGGAAAAGATGCTTACAACCAACCTCAGATTCCATTGGTAGAAAACAAACATTTTTTCCTCAGGACAAAGAATGGTTGCTGTCATCTCTGAGTTGCACATTACACTGAAAGTTCTAGCCAGTAAGAACAACTAAAGATATACAAAATAGAAAAGGAAGAGGAAAAAGACCTCCATTAACATGTAGCCTGACCTCATAGGATTTAAATAATCCTGAATAATCCACACAATGGGAGCTAACAAACCCAGGAAAGTTTCAAGATACAAGACCAACACATAAAAAATTGGTTGTGTGCTTATTTAACAGTGATGCATTTTGTCCTATTGACAGTGTCCTTTGCCTTACAAAAGCTTTGCAATTTTATGAGGTCCCATTTGTTAATTCTTGATCTTAGAGCATAAGCCATTGGTGTTCTGTTTAGGAACTTTTCCCCTGTGCCCAAGTATTTGAGGCTCTTTCCCACCTTCTATTAGTTTCAGTGTATCTGTTTTTATGTGAAGGTCCTTTATTCACTAGGACTTGAGCTTTTACAAGGGGATAAGAATGAATTGATTTTCATTCTTCTACATACCGACCTCCAGCTGAACCAGTACCATTTGTTGAAAATGCTGTCCTTTTCCCACTGGATGGATTTAGCTCCTTTGTCAAAGATCAAGTGACCATAGGTGTATGGGTTCATTTCTGGAACTTCAATTCTACTCCATTGATCTTCCTGCCTGTCTCTTTACCAGTACCATGCAGTTTTTAGTCACTATTGCTCTGTAGTACAGCTGGAAGTCAGGGATGGTGATTCCCCCAGAAGTTCTTTTGTTGTTGAGAATAGTTTTCGATATCTTGTGTTTTTTGTTATTCCAAATGAATTTTAAGATTGCTCTTTCTATCTCTGTAAAGAACTGAGTGGGAATTTTGATGGGGATTGCATTGAATCTGTAGATTGCTTTTGGCAAGATGGCCATTTTTACTATATTAATCCTGCAAATCCATGAGCATGAGAGATCTTTCCATCTTCTGAGATCTTCGTTGATTTCTTTCTTTAGAGACTTGAACTTCTTGTCATACAGATCAATAAGCAAGTCTTTCACTTGCTTGATTAGATTTACACCAAAGTATTTTATATTATTTGTAACTATTGTGAAGGATGTCATTTTTCTAATTTCTTTCTCAGACTATTTATCCTTTGAATAGAGGAAGGCTACTGATTTGTTTGAGTTGATTTTTTATCCAGCCACTTTGCTGAAGTTGTTTATCAGGTTAGGAGTTCTCTGGTGGACACTTTGGGGTCACTTAAGTATACTATCATATCATCTTTACAAATCCTACATCCGATACAGGGCTAATATCCAATATATACAAAGAACTCAAGAAATTAGACTCCAGACAACCAAATAGCCCTATTAAACATGGGGTACAGAAGAATTCTCAACTGAGGAAACTCGAATGGCTGAGAAGCACCTAAAGAAATGTTCAACATCGTTAGTCATCAGGGAAATGCAAATCAAAACAACCATGAGATTCCACCTCACACTAGTCAGAATGGCTAAGATTAAAAACTCAGGTGATAGCAGATGCTGGCGAGGATGTGGAGAAAGAGGAACATTCCTCCATTGCTGGTGGGATTGCAAACTGGTACAACCACTCTGGAAATAAGTCTTGGGGTTCCTCAGAAAATTGGACATAGCATTACCTGAGGATCCAGCTATGCCACTCCTGGGCATATATCCAGAAGATGCTCCAACATATAACAAGGACATACGCTCCACTATGTTCATAACAGCCTTATTTATAATAGCTAGAAGCTAGAAAGAACTCAGATGTCCTTCAACAGAAGAATGGATACAGAAAATGTGGTACATTTACACAGTGGATTATTACTCAGCTATTAAAAAAATGAATTCATGAAATTTTTAGGCAAATGGATGGAACTAGAAAATATCATTCTGAGTGAGGTCACCCAATCACAAAGGAAGACACATGATATGCACTTACTGATAAGTGAATATTAGCCCAAAAGCTCGCAATACCCAAGATACAACTCACAGACCACATGAAGCTTATGAAGAAGAAAGACCAAAGCGTGGGTGCTTTTGTCCTTCTTAGAAGGAGTAACAAAATACTCATGGGAGCAAATATGGAGACAAACTGTGGGGCAGAAACTGAAGGAGGGGCTTTTCGGAGACTGCTCCACCTGGGTACCCCTCCCATGTGCAGTCACCAAAGGCAGACGCTGATGTGGATGCCAAGAAATGCATGCTGACAGGAGCCTGATATAGCTGTCTCCTTAGAGGTCTGCCAGAGCTTGACATATACAGAGGCGGATGCTCACAGCAAACCATTGAACTGAGTTCCCAATGGAGAAGTTAGAAGACTGAGGAGCTGAAGGAGTTTGTGGCCCCATGGGGAGAGCAACAATACCAGCCAACCAGAGCTCCCAGGGTCTAAACCACCAACCTGGGAGCACATAGGGAGGGACCCATGGCTCCAGCTGTATATGTAGGGGAAGATGGTCTTGTCAGGCATAGGTGGGAGAGGAAGTTCTTGGTCCCATGAAGGCTGGATACTCCAGTGTGGGGGAATTCGAAGGCAGGGAGGTGGGAGTGGGCGGGTGGGGGCACATCCTCATAGAAGCAGGAGGAGAGGCGATGGGATAGGGGGTTTCTGGGTGTGGGGGGGAAATGGAGAAAGAGGATAACATCTGAAATGTAAATAAAATATCCAATAGAAATTAATTTAAATAAAAAACAGTGATGAACAACTTATAAAAGTGTTTAAGAAGACTGTTTCATGCACAAAAGCATTCAAAAGAATAAAATATCTGGAAATAGATTCAACTAAATAATGCTGGAAAGAGTGGAGATCCACAGGCAAAGAGAAGAAAGACTTGTGTACCACAATAAAGTAGCACCTCTGAGGCAACCGCTTGTAATGCAAACCGGAAGAGAGCTTTTGTTCATGTGGAAGGCGTTGTGCTGTAAGATGGTTGTATTGTACACACTGATATCAGGTTTCAGGATGGCTGCACTGTCCATGTTAACACACCGGTTTAACACAATCTCTGTTTGCATCTCGGCTAAAGTTCTGACCTGTGCATGGAATTCTTTCTAGGTCATGATTAAATTTAGTTTAAACAATACAAACACTAACTTCTTTTTTAAACTTCTGTTTTTAAAAGACTTTAAAAAAATTTTTTTTTTTTTGCATCACAGAATGTACCCCAGTCCTGCTCATCTCCCTATCCCCTCATGTCTGCCATTTGCCCTTGCAACCTCCCCCCAAAATAAAAAATACACAAACAAGCAAAAAACTATAGAAAACATCTCATCGCGGAAGCTGTAATACGTCACAGTGTGTCCCACAGTCTATCCCTCTGTCCACACATCTTCACTTGCAAACGTTCATTGCAATGTCATTGGTCTGCTTTGAGAATTTTGGCTACTCTGACACCATCAATATTGTATCCTCATCGGGACTCCTCCCAGTTATCCTGTTGGACTCCTCCCAGTTATCCTGTTGGACTCCTCCCAGTTATCCTGTTGGACTCCTCCCAGTTATCCTGTTGGACTCCTCCCAGTTATCCTGTCGTTGCTCTGAGTCATGGAGACCCTGCAGCTTTGGAACAACAGGACTGGCCCTCGAATGCTTCCCAACCATTTACGAACGATCTAGATGTTGGGGTGGGCCGCCTCAGAGCCTGGATCTGGGCTGGGTGGTAGCTGTGCTGGTCAGTGTGCCTGGCGCCCCTTTCCTGCACCTCCAGGGGAAGTTCTCTAGCATTGCTCTGGCTAAGTCACCCAATGCTACCATTAGCAGGAGGCATGGTCAGCTCTCCTGCTCTTATGACCTGGGGCCAGCTTACCTGCACCCACTCTTCCAGAGCCAGCTCTCTTGTGCTGTCCACATGAGGCCTGGGGCCAGTTCTTCTGTGTTCATGACCTGGTGGGCAGCTTTCTTGACTGCCAGAGGTGGCAAAGGGTGGGATATCACCTCAGTACCAGCCTCACCCACATCCTGTCTCTCCACTGTCCTGCCTGTGCTAGGGCCTGCTCTTCTGACTGCTGCGGCTGGTGAGGGGTGGGGCCAACTCTCCAGAGTGCTGCAGTCAGTGAGGGGCGGGGCCAGTTCTGCACAGCCCCTGGACATCCATGTGATTCTCAGCCGCTGCCCTGACCAGGGACTTGCGGTGTTGTTCTTTAGTGGTAATATGAGTCACTGACCCCTGCTGAGGCATAGCCACAGATCTAGACATGGCCCTCAGTAGCAGCTCTGTCTGGGACTACACCATGTCCCCAGGGGACAGGGCTGGCCACTCACAGCAGGCTACTCCTCTCCACCCTCGAGTCTCCAGTTCCATCTCTCTTCACAATGCTCAAGCTGCTCCACCTCTTTCTCTCCCATCTGACCGTCACATCCTCACACATTGTGCTAGCTCCTGCTTCGGGATGGCCATGCATCTGGCAGGCCCTTGGGTGACATCCTCCAGTAAGCAGGTGTCTATGGCTCTGCTCAAAAGGCCACGTCTGTGTGTGGCATGGTGGTCCCCAGGTCTCTGTCTGTCTTCCTCTTCTCATGCTGCACTGTGTGGGAGTAGGCAGGGCTCTGTGACTATGGCCTGCCTACACGTGGGGCAGGGGACAGGTCTGTGTGGGCAACTCTTGGCAGAATACAGTTCTCTGTCGGTCTTTCTCCTCCCACACTATGCTGCCTGAATTTGATTCGATTTGATTTGTATGTGTCCTACTCATAAAACTGCTTTGGCCACCAAACCAGGCATCAAGCTAGGATGAACAAAGGACTGCCATCTGCTCTGCCCCTGACCGACATAAAAACACCACAACAACCAAAGAACATGCTGGATGGACCTAGGCCTTCCGGCTCATATGTAGCAGAAGTGCAGCTTGACCTTCCTGTGAGTCCTGTACACCTGGAATGGGGCTATCCCAAAAACTGTTGCCTGTATGTGGGATAAGTTCTACTACCTGGGGTGCCTTGTCTAGTCTCAGTGAGAGAGGAAGTGCCTAACCTCATAGAGACTTGAAGTGCCAGGGTTGGGGAGAATACCCAGGGGAGCCCCCACCTTCTCAGAGGAGAAAGGGAAGAGTGGGAGGGGAAGGACTGTGGAGGGGGTGACCTGGAGGGAGGCAGTGAGTGGGATGTAAAGTGAATAGGTAATAAATAAATAAATTAAATTAAAAAGAAAAAGAATATCACTACCACCAAGGTGTCTCTTTGCCTATTGCCAGGGGGAACAGTAACGTTTTTAATGAAATCTTTTAACCCCCTTGGAAACAGCAGCTGTGTATCCAGCAGTGACATCACCAGGCTTCGGTAGATAATTCTATACCTGGTCACACAGAGTCAGTGGGTCGTCACAAAATAAAACAAAAAGACATATATGTAGGCTGACTAGTTCATTTGAGTTAAAGCGCTCGTTGCCAAGATTGACAACTTGAATTGGATCCCTAGGGCCCACATGGTGGAAGGAAAGAATTGACTCTTGTAAGTTACCTTCTGACCCTCACATATGTGCCATTCTGTACATGCATGTCACTCCCCAAATAAGTGTAAATAATAAAAAGTTAAACACCAACAAACAATGTTATAACTATAAAAAAGACATGAATACAGAAAATGGACTAGTAAGGTGAAGGGTGTGTGTGTGGTGTACCTATACACACACATATTCATACGCCACACCTCTCGTAGGTTTAATATACTGCACTGGATGGACACAGCCTAAGAATATTTAGGCAACATTAATAGGGTTTAATGAATTAAAAAAATTTTGAGGATACAAGTTGGGAGTGGGTTCAGGAGGAGATCAAGGAGGGGTGAATATGAAAATACAGTGCATGAAATTTTCAAGGAACTAATAAAATATTTAAAAAGTTTAGTTGAATTTGCAAACCTTCAGAAGGATGGCAATTAGAGTATGGACATCACAATGTAGCTTAAATTAGAGGGGAAAACAGTCAAAACAGGATGCTTTTAAGGTTGGATTGCACATGGAATATTAGGGGAAAACCATGCAGAACTGTAGCTTTTATTTTAAAAGTAATTCTTACATTAAGATCTTTTGAGGAGTCTGAGATAAAACTGAATTTTAACACAAGGTTCTTTGGCGTTACAGTGTTGCTTACTGGGGAATGGATGAGAGGTAACTGGTAGACAGGCCAAGGGCCTTCATTGTATATTTCCTAATTATAACATGTTGATTCAGCCAGGAATCATTATCATATTATTATTATCAATTATAAAAACAACCAAGCCTGCAAACCTCTCTGCTAGCTAGTACCCCCTGGAAGCCTGCTGTCTGTGATTTTGGATTCTGCCCTTCCCGGTTTCCCAACACTGTGGAGCATCACATTCCTTCTTCACTTGAATTAATAATATGTTAGAGAACAGTCAGACACCGGGAAGGCATCATCAAAAGAGCTGTTCACCCAGACGTTCTCAAAGTTCAGAGGAAGTTCAGCTACTTCAGTTCCTCTGGTACCCACCTCTTCTCCCCAGACACACCTACTTCGCTACACTAATTGGTCACTTTGGGACATATCTTTCCCAGGGATCTTCAGAGAAACTTGAAGTTACTTGTTATCTCAGCTCTAATAAGCAGGGTTGCTGTGGGCTTCCCACAGTTCCCTGGGACTGAGTATAAAAGTTATCTGCAATGGTGAGCTAAATCCCAGGGACAGGCCCCAGGACTGAGTTCCGTCAGTGTGTTCTGGGCACCGGCAGAGCTTCGAGGACCCAATACTGACTTAGCAAATAGAAATCAAGGCAAAAGATCTGCAGAAAAGTGGTGACCAACAGGCTCAAACAGGACGGAGTCTGCTCATTCTCAGTCCGTTTAGCCTCTCTAGGAGGTTCTACAGCTCAGAATGCGATTTAGGCTTACATCTCGCTAGCAACAACACTCCGTCTCTCACCACAAGGGGGCACTAGTCCCAACAATCATTGTTTTTTTTTTTTTTTTTTAATTCCAAGTAGTTCAAGTTATACCCTATTTCATGGAGTCTTAAAACCTCCAGATCTGATGATCTGTGAATAAAATAAAAATCAATCTATAAAATCATACATATATCAATATATATTTTTTACAACAGCCATCTTTTCCACTTTGCAATGGGCCATGAGGATACTGTGTGCACTGACTTAAGTCACATAATTTTTTTTTTTTTAACTCAGCCAGATTAACTTTTTTTTCTTTTTCTAACCGTGACTGGTGAGAGGAGTCATACTTTTGTCTCTTGGATGTCACAGTGATGCTGTCTTTGTTGGATTGTCTTAATCTTCCAGTAGCTTGAATATCAATTGTGGAATATACAACACTATAATAGGATACTAATGTTAATTCTCCACCAATAGTGTGCGAAAATTTCATTTGTTGGACATGTTAAAACATCCTGAGAAAAATGCATCTTAGGGGAGAAAGGGTTTTGTTTAGCTCATAGTTCCAAGTCACAGTCCATCAAAGGGGAGTCCTCCACAGTGGGAGGAGCCCGAGGTAGCTGGTCCCATCACAGCTGCAGGTAGGAGCAGACAGATCAGAATGCGTGTGTGCTTGCTGCTCAGCTTGCTTTTTCTACTCTCAGACAGCCCAGAACCTAGACCCGGGGAATAGTCCTGGCCACAGTGCTCTATCTTCTCACTTCAATTAACCAAAACAAGGAAAAACTTCCTTTACAGGCATGCTCGATGGTTTACACCATGCCTCCTGGAGGATCTCTTCCTAAGTGGTCCCAGGATGTGTCAAGTAGACTGTTAAAGCTGCCAGAGGTTTTTCTTCTCATCCTATAATCACAAGTCTTTTCCATATCAGACATTCCTCCTAGAGTGAGCTTGTGGTGGATTTGGTGTTTAAGTCCCTGATAGTTAGTGATGATCATTTTTCATTTATCAGTGGGTTCTTTATATTTCTTTTTTTTTTTTTTTCAGAAATTTCTAACCAGGTCTATTTTTAAATTTATTGTAGCTATCATAACCAGCATTACTTTCTTTTATTTCTGTATTACAGCCCTGGCTGTCCTGGAACTCACTGTTGAACAGGCTGGCCTCAAACTCACAGAGATCCACTTGCCTCTTCCTTGAAAGTGCTGGGATTAAAGGCATGCACCACCACCGCCTGGCCTTCTATGAACATCTGAATGTTAGTAGCCTAACATTCCATGAAAAAAGCTAGCCTGAGAGGCACCAGGGACCCCTGACAGGAAGCTAGCCTGAGACAACCACCAGTCTGACACCATCTCAACATCTACCCCATCAATGAACTGCTGGAGTACATGAAGGGGCTGATCCTACAGATCCAAAACTACAGGGTCTCCATGACACATGGCAACAACAGGACATCTGAGAGGAGTCCCAGTGAGGTTCCAGCATTGATAGAGTAGCAGAAACCAGAGGCTTTGTACCAAGCCAATGAGTCATTGCAATGAACATTTGCAAACAAAGAAGTGTGGACAAAAGGGTATACTGTGGGACACACGGACACACTACAGATGCCTCAATGAGATTTTTAGTTTGTCTTTGTTGGGGATTTGCAAGGGTGGAGAGCAGGTGTGAGGGGAGGGAGAGATGAATAGGATTGGGGTGCATAACGTGAAATTCACAAAGAACCAATAGAAAGTTTAAAAAATTTTGATATAATTTTATTTCAAATGTGTTGGAGTTTGTTTCATGGCTTAGCATATAATCTCCTCTGGAGAATGGCCCATGCACTATTGATAAATAAATGTTGTCTGCTGTTGTATGAAATATTCTGTAGATATCTATTAGGCCTATTTGTGCTAGGGTAAACTCAACTTCTCCATTTCCTTATTGATTTTATACTAGGTGATTTGTCCATTGTTGAAAGTAGAGTCTTATAGTCCTCTGGCATAGTATTGCATAAGAGTCCATTTTTCCATTTAGATATATTGATGCTTGCTTTTTATATATGTTTGCTCTGATGTTAATTTTATATAAACTGGTGCATACCTTTAATTCCAGCACTCCAGAAGCAGAGGCAGGCAGGTCAATGAGTTTGAGGCCAGCCTGGTCTTCAGAGTTCCAGGACAGCCGGGGCTACACAGAGAAACCCTATCTTGAAGGCCCCCCCCACCCAATAACAATGATAATGATAATAATAAATTATATATTAATATATTACATATACATAAACAAATAGATGTACATTTATAATTGTTATTTCCTTTTGCTGAACTGACCCTTTTATCACTGTCTCTTCTCCTCTTTCCCCTCTCCTGAGTTTCTTGCTATACATTGTGGGCTAGTCTCAAACTGATGTTTCAGTCTCCTGAGTGCTGGGACCTGTACAGGCACTAGCTATGGCTGGCTTCTTGAGTCTTTGTATGGTCTGCTTTAAAAAGTCTATGTTCATTGTAGGAGATGAGTTCATTTTAAGGAATACTTAACATCAAGCCATCCACCTCTGTGTATTTTAATTGGAAAATTTAACTCATTTACAGTCAAGGTGTCTGTAGATGTTCTTGTTACACCCATTAGTAAATTAGTTCTTTGTTGTGCTTCTTTCTTCCTCTCTTAGGTCTTTCCTTTTTTCTATTAGTGTATTATTATTACCTTTATATCATTTGTGGCTTGCCTATTATAGATATTTCCTTTGTGGTAATCACAGGGTTTGCAATAATGTTCTCATTATATTATTTTGAAGCAATAACATCCAAATGTGCACATAAAGATAAAGACAGAAAAAAGTAATATAAATAATAAAACTATAAAAATCCGATACAAACACGAATATAAAAACTCTGTGCATCCCATTCCTCCCACAGTTTGGATTTTTATATATGACTTGTCTTGCCCATCGCTTCCCATACTGATGTAATTGTTTTTAGTTTCCGTACAATGACATGGTTGACCTACACAGCATACTCATATTAGAATATTCTGAATTTGTATAATTACTCTTACCAGTGAACTTTAACCCTGCCCCCCAACCCCCAGGATTGTCCTCTGGGTTGTTAATGCCTATTTTCTGGAAAGCAGAGAACTTTCAGTATTTCATATAGGAAAGCTATGTAGAGCTATAGTTGGTCAACTTCTGTGAGGCTGGGAGTGTCTTTATCCAGCCTCATTTCTAGTGTGCTGGGAGGGCACCAAGGCCTATGTCTCAGTTGATGTCACTGCAGGTTAAAATATGAATCTGTCCCATATTGGCACAGGTTTCTTTGTATCACTGGGATAAGTCAATAGCTCCATCCACAGTGGCCTGGTTTTAGCTGGGCTGCATTATGCTTGCAGAAGGGTGGTGGAAATAGTTCCTTGCATGCCAAGGCTGATGCTAAACTAGGCCTGCCCAAGTCTTATAATAACCGAGTCCTGTGTAGTCCGGGGTAGAGGCACATTCGAGGCTATGAATGCAAACTAGTACTTGACTTTTAATTACAGTTGTGTACACATCTGCCTGATTTTGGGGCAGGTCAAAGGCTCTCTGTAGACCACTGCTTGGCTAAGAGGGACATTTGATATCTTCTTGGTGTTGATTCACTATGATAGCCCTGTACTGAGCTACAAAGCCAAACATGGTTTCTATGCCTGGCTGCCCAGCAGGCAGGGTCTTGTCCACACTTCTGTTGTTTAAGATTAGGAGTATGGCAACAGTCCCCTATCCATTATGCTAATGTAGCTCTGGGGCTTTTTCTGGAGAAGCAAGGGTCAGAGGGCTCCATATAGCACCAAGCTTCACCTTGGTGGCTCTGTACTGGGTTTTTAGGCTAAAGACTGGACTTAATTTTTTCTCTCCCCTCTAGGTGGAAATGATCTTTGCCTGGGCTGCTTGCAGTTAGGAGTGAAGTTATACAGACAACACTTTCCCTCCTGCCTTCTTGATGCATCCTTTTTTTTTTTTTTTACAGTATATTTTGGTCATGTTCCCCCTCAGCTTGTCCCAGATGCTTTCCATCTCTCTATCTACTGAACTTCATGTGTGTTGTCTGTCTCTGTGTCTGTCTGTCTGTCTCTCCCTCTCTCCTCCTCTCTTTCATCATCCATTATACTAAACCTAGGCACTATGTGCCTTCATCTGGCCTCTGTAGCTGTTATGAAGTATTAACAATCATTTGTTCTATGACTACATTTCCAACTATGAGAAAATGATGACAAAGAGATACTAGTTACCCTCTCACTCTCTCCAGTATCCACACATGTGCAATAAATCATTAAATACATGGGATGAAATGACACGGGGGACATCACTTTCTTTTTTTTCTGTTTTTGTTTTTTCAAGACAGGGTTTCTTTGTGTTTCTCTGACTGTCCTGGAACTCACTCTGTAGACCAGGCTGGCCTCGAACTCAGAAATCCTCCTGCCTCTGCCTCCCAAGTGCTGGGATTAAAGGATTAAAAAAAAATCCTTTAGCTAAGAATTATTTGGACTTTATATGACTGCCACTAGAAATGACTGTCGCTAGACTATTTTGTCTCCCTTGTGTGTGTGTATATGTATATACACACATCATATATACATATATACATCTTATATACATGTATACATACATTTATACATATACACATACATATATATAATATCCTACCCTTCCTCGATCCCTCTTTTTTCTCTTCTTCTCTCCCATGTTACTATTTTGTTATAATTTTTTCTTCTTATATCATCTCTCTAGTATTGTTTTTGTTTGAGTTTTCCTATTCTCTTTCTTTTCATGCAGTAAATAACTTTTGTATGTGTAAGCCATTAGTTTTACTTTTATTTTAAATTTATATATGATGATGTGTACAACTATATGGTACAGTGTAATAATTTAGATATGCATGCTACATGAAATAATCAAATCAGAGAAATTTGGATTTCTATGGACTCAAAATTTTTTTTATTTCTATGTGTTGAGACTCTTCTACTTCATAATTTTGAAATATATAACGGAGTTTGAAACATAGTCATATTTCTGGGACATAGAAGATGAGACTGTCTTCTACTATATAAGGGAATTTTGGTACCTATTAGTCAATTAGTTCCTGTCCCATGTCACCCTTATCCCAGGCCTTCAGTGACCAGTGCCCAATCCACCACTCTATGACATCAACATTGTAAATGTCACTGTATGAATAAGAAGCCCTGGTGTTTGATTTTCTCTGTCTTGCTCATTTCACTTACTGTAGCAGGATATTTATTCTGCTACATTGTATTCTCAGTGGAGCTCAGTGATTAGGCAGTAGAAGAGGAGGTGGAGCTGGGAGAAGAAGAGAGGAAGAGGAGGGGAGAAAAAGAGGAAGGGGAGGAGAAGAAGGAGGTTATTAGCCATGAAGAACCACGGATGGGTCGAAAGCTGTCCTGGGTAGCAAATTCTATCAAAAGTTTAGATATTGGGTAACAACTCTAATTGTGTGGGTATCTTGTTGATTGAACATTTCTAAATACATAAATTCTTTAAATAATCATTAAGCTTTAAGGGTCTCATTTCTAAAAGAGTGGTCATGACCAGGGTCATACTTACTTAGGAAGGACATGAGAATGCTAATGACTGCCTTAGGAACCTCACCATCTGCATGGCATGACATGATGAATGACAATTTGGGAAAGTGTTGCTATATTGAATTTGATCTTTCTTCACTATCAGCTGTGCCTAGAACTCATGTATATTCTCTCCAGAAGGATCACTGTATCTTATTCTCAGACTCATTCCTTTGGAAAGTTAAGGTAGGAATCAACGTGCTGCACAATGCCTTTAAACATGATGCTAGGATGATTGTCATGAGTTCATCACTATCAACTTCAAGACAGGAGATGAAACTATGAGGTCTGGGGAAGGGTGATAAAAAAAAGCCCTTGGTTAAAGGAGAGTACGTGTTTCAGAATACAAGTGTTATACAACATTTTATTGTTCCCCTTTCTCTCTTCTATGCTGAGTCTGTGCCTCTCCCTATCATCTTCCACAGAGCCCCTTCACATCCTTGTTCCTCAGGGTATAAATTAGAGGGTTGAGCATGGGTGTGACTACAGTTAAAAAAGGGCAACAAACTTCCCTCACTATCAGAATACCTGTGGACAGGTTGGAGGTATGTGGAGATGGCTGAGCCATAAAACATGGCAACCACTATGAGGTGGGATGCACACGTCCCAAAAGCCTTTCTGTGACCAGTCATTGACTTGATGTTCAGCACTGCCCTGGCAATGTGAGCATAGGAGCCTAGAATTAGCACTAAAGGACACACTAAAATTATGACTCGGGCCACAAACAAATTGACCTCTGTTCCTCCTGTGTCCTCACAGGCCATCTTCAGGAGAATAGGTAGCTCACAGAAGAAGTGATTCAATTGGTGTCCACAGAGAGGCATGGCCATCACAAGGCTTGTCTGGATCAGAGAGTTCACAAGGCCTCCTACCCAGGAGAATACAACCAATGCCCTGCAGAGAACAGGGTGCATAATGGTTGTGTAGTGCAGTGGGTGACACACAGCAACATAGCAGTCTATAGCCATTGCTACCAAAAGCACACACTCTGTTCCTCCCAGTGAAAGCACTATGCAGAGCTGGGCCACACACCTTCCAAAGCTGATGGTCCTGTCAAATCCAGAGAGATTGACCAGAAGCTGGGGCACAGTGCTGGCAGTGTAGCAGAGGTCCAGGAAGGAGAGGTGGCAGAGGAAGTAGTACATAGGTGTGTGCAGGTGGAGGTCCAGTCTAGACAGGATGATGATCATGGTGTTGCCAAAGAGAGTCAGAGAGTAGAAAATAGAAATGAAGGCAAAAAAGATGGGTTCTAGGTGAGGCCAGTCTGAGAAGCCCACTAAAATGAAACCCTCTTCTGAACTTGTGTTCAAACATTCCATATCTTCCACCTGCACCAATAGAAGACATATCAATGCTATTTAGTTATGAAGAACATTAATTATTCTTAAATGCACCAAAATCACAAATTTTGAGTTGCTGCTTTGCTCCATTCCCCTCTCTGAACCCTCCAGTCCATGAAAGTCTCTTGTTCTTTTTCAAATTAATGACATTTATTTTTCTTTAATTATTGTTACATATCTATCTATCTATCTATCTATCTATCTATCTATCTATCTATCTATCACCTCTTCTTTAGTCTGGAGGCTACTAAATTGACAGTGGTGTGGCCTTAGATTTAACTAATTCTTGTTTGTTTGTTCTATGACTTTTGCCAGGCTCAGTCCTCTGGATATGCTTCCTTGTCTGAAAGGAAAGATGATGTATCGTCATTCTTGTGGCCTGGACATGAGGATCCGAAGCAGTAATGTGGAACCTTTATCAAAAAATCCAGCGTGTGTGATGTGTGTTAGGGTTCTGTGTTGTTTGGCTTCCTCTCTTTTCTAGTCTCTGAGACAGTCTGTTTCAGGACTTTGAGTCAAAGAAGTAAGCTGTCTGAGTTTGCAACCTCTGGGTTCTTACTTTCCATCTCTTGCTTGACAAATGTGGTCAATGAACCCAATTCTTGGAGCCTTGACCTGCTTCCATCTGTCCCAAAAGACTAAGTACTATATGAATTTCTTCTGGGAAGAAACATGTATATTCCTTTTGATGAATCTCAATAGTTTCTTGCTCTTGCAGCTAAACATTTTTTCATATTCATATTTTGTCACAAGAGTTCTTTTGAACTTTTCCATTTGAGATCCAACCTCCTTTGAAATAGCAAACAGTGTGAAAATACATACTAATGCTGTCTTTAATGTCACGAGAAGTGATAAATTCATGTTGCCATTTCATGACATGTGGACCTTAAATACATTTTCTTGGGTGAAACATTTTATATTCCATAATCTGTGAGAAATACTTTAGCTTTGTAAAAAAATATATGCATATGAGTGTTTTGCCTTTATGTGTGTTCATGGACCATACCTGGTGGTATGTCCATGTACCATGTGGATACCTGATGCCTGTAGAGACCAGAAGAAGGTGTCAGATCCTCTGGAACTGGAGTTGCTCATGATTGTGAGCTGTCATGTGGGTGCTGGGAACTTTATGTGGGTCCTCTGCAAGAGTGACCAAAACTGCTGAACTGTCTTTCCTACACAATAATTTATTTTTTTAAAAATGATCCAGAAGATTAACTACAAGCACATTTAGGTAAGCTAAGGAAATATGGCAAGCATTAAAAAATTGCTTTTCTTACAGAGAGAGAAAGAGAAAGAGAAAGATCAGAGCTGCTACAAGGACTGTTTTTCAACCTCTCCATGGTTGTCAACCCCACTTCCTCCCATCTTTGGACCATTAATTGGAATATTTTTGCTGATTCTTTTGGTCCTGGGCCTTAAATAGGCTGACTAACTTTGTGATACAACAGATAGATAATTTGGTAGCAAAACCTATTCAGATACATTATCATAAGTTAGTTGACTGAGCTGTGGCAGCAGGCAGGCTCCAGTGCTCATGGTGAGGGGCTTTAAGGCCTGTCTGCTCCAGGCCGCAGAGAAGGTCTCTGCAGTTTTCACTGTTCCTTCCAAGAGTGACATCACCCACTCTCCTCAGACAGCACACACGGCAGCCTCATCATCCTAGATTTCAGGGAAAGACTTTAAAATTTGACATTTCACACTGTTATTGCTGCTTCTCTCCAGTCAAGGTGTCACAAGGACACTCTGGGCAGGGCAGCCAGCCTGAAGCTAATTGCTCTTCGATAGCCTGGGAAGATATAGACCTAGTTTGATTATTTGGTTGTTGTTCAACTTTTTCTCCAGAAATTATTTGCATCTTCAGCAAAAATCGCGTGTCCCTATAATTATTCAGTTTCCTCTAATGTCTTCAGTGAACACACCATGGAACCTTGATCAAAATGAAGAGAGTGGCATGACGCTGTTAACTGAGCCATGTTCCTTACCAGGAGTCCTGGGATTGGTTTCTCACATTTGAATGGTTTAACTGGTGTGATTATACATTTCTAAAATTCCACCACATGAGAGAAATTCAAGCACTCGGCAGGGAGATTGCTAGTATGACGTCAGCCTGGTCTACATAGCAAGTCCCTGTCTACAAACAAACCAAGATTGGAAACATAGTTCCATGTTTGTAGGCAGCCGTGTTTAAGATAGCACCTGGGACGGTTGCAAAGTCGTATGACTAGCACCTGACGATGTAGGCAGCTGGCTTCCAGCATGGCCAGCTCAGCTAAACTGGTAAACAAGTCCTTTGCCCATGGTCGGCCTCGTGCCCCTCCCAAGCGGGCTTATGCAAATGAGGTATTGGCAGCTTAACCTATCCTGAGATAACACGTCACCCAGCCAGCCTTGGGAAGATATATAAGCAGCTTGTTTCTGCTCCTGGGGGTCCCCATCTATAAGTCAAGATTCGTTCTTGCAATAAAGCTGACTGAGAAGGATCCAACCGTGTCGGTGTCGTGTCTTAATTGCTGGTCAAGGCGGACGCGACACATGTTATACCAAAATACATAAAAGTAAGTAACTAAAGAAATAACATGCAAAGACTATGCTATCTATACTGAACTATTTAAAAATTAAAAATAAAGGATACAGTGAAGAAGACAAACGTGGTGGTACATACTTGAAATCTAGTACTCCAGAACAGGAAATGTGAGACTCTAAGACCAGCTACAGACAAGACTTGAGGTTCCTGGTAACATGAGACATCATCTCAAAACAAATAAACAACAACCCAGCCAAGAAAAACATAAAAAAAAAAAATAGAGTTGAACTTAATACTGGGATTCCCCCATTCCCTGCCATTTTGCATTTAGCATGCTCACACTCTCCCAGGACTGATCTGTGCAATTGCTTTATACTTCTAGACCACCACTGTCCAGTATTAATATAGCAAGAACTGAGTAGTTTTAATGTTTTACGATCCATTTGTGAAGGAAACAGGTGATAGAACTTGAGGGATGACCTTGAACTTCTGATCCTACTGTCTCTACTTCCTAAGTGCTGTGGTTTACAAATGAGCACCACCACCGCGCTGGGCTCTGAAGTCAGTATTTGGCCCATGCTGGACACTCTACTGAGTTACACCCCAGTCCCTAAAAATCTAAATTTTTATCTCAGTATGGTCCTTTCAATTTGTTTGAGTTTTGCTTTTTAAATGTGGCTTAAGAATCCAGTCAAACTGGTGTCAGGTACCCACCCAAACTCAAGCAATCAGAAGGCTGGTGCCTGCGGAGCAGAGCTGGAGACCAAACAAACAAAGCGAAGCAGAACCAGATTAAGCAAGCCATAGAGGCCAAGCAGTTCCCACCAGTTTTCTGATGGAAACCCAGTGATTCCTATGTACACACACACATGTGTGGATGCATGCATGTGCACAAGCACACACACAGAGGGAAATATTTATTTTAAATCTTAAAAATGTATAATTTTGATTTAACCTATATTAGTATATTAGTGAGTCTTCTCAGATATTCAAATGATTCATAAACATGGAGCTTCAAGGATAGAGAGATGTTTCAGTGGTGAAGAGCCCTAGGTTTAATTCCCCAAACTCAAAAACCCTCATAGCTTCTCAAATGTGTTTGCAGCTCCGGTTCCAAGTAATCCAATGCCCTCTTTTGATGTGTGTAAATTCATTCAAGCATGTCGTACATGTACATACAATAAACACACACACATACATACACACACCTACATAGTGTTTTCACAAATATAGAAAAGAGAATAGAGTTTCAAAATAAAAGTTATTTTTCATCAAAGTATTTCTCCACCAAATACTTTGAAAAATCTGGATTCTCTCCATGGCATTCAAACATACCAACACATGCATGTAAATGTGTTGCCATTGAGTTGTGATGAACATGGGATAGCAAAATCACTAATGAGTATTCACACTCTTTCACTATAAGTCTTATGAATTCAGTGTACTTTTCCCATTTATTGAACATCAAAAGACCCAGTGAAACACTGTGTTGGCTCCTAAGGTATGGCATGCTATCAGCATCTACTTTTGAGATAAGGGTTGTTTTGGAATAAGCTACACAAGACAGGAGCTGGACTAAGGATTTGTTGCTATAGACAACAAATTTAAGCTGGAAACTGAGAGTTATGAGGCAGCTCTGATAGCCATCAGAGAGATGTGTTCTAAGAAAGGGACCAGCCATGGAATAGTTACAGGGACCAGGGGAACACAGGATATCCTAAAAGCAGACAGGAAGCCAGTGTGGCTGAAACAGAGAGGGCAAGAGAAATATAGAAAAATTTACTCACACACAAATATATAAATAAAAAAGATATTTAATATTTAATATATATAAACATAAATACATAAATATATGAAGACACATATACAAATATAAAAATGTAAGTATATAAATATACAAATATAAATTTATAAAAATAATATAAAATGTGTATATGTGTTTGTGTTATAATCTTGGCTGTGTATGTAGCACAGTTTTAGAGAATCCTTCAGGCACTCATGAAGCCCTGACTGGATCCTGAGCACAGTTAGAAACACCAGGAGGCAGCACACACCTGTGATCCCAGCGTTGGTGGAAGAAGAAGGATCAGAAGCTCACAACCATGGTTGACTACAACAGAATTTTAGGCAGTGAATGATCCATCTCTCTGCCCCTAAACGGGTGTGGGGGTATCTTACACTCCCTCAGATGGTGATGATCCAGAAGTCTTACCCCAGACAGATCTGTGACGTTTGTCCTCAGTATCTTTTGGAAGATGCATGGTTGGTTTATGTATTTGGTTTATGGGAATGAAAACACCTTCAAAAGTCACAAGTGCAGCCGGGCGGTGGTGGCGCACGCCTTTAATCCCAGCACTTGGGAGGCAGAGGCAGGCGGATTTCTGAGTTCGAGGCCAGCCTGGTCTACAGAGTGAGTTCCAGGATAGCCAGGGCTACACAGAGAAACCCTGTCTCGAAAAACAAAAAAAAAAAAAAAGGCACAAGTGCTTGGGAAACACTTGCTTGGACAGCATTTTACCCTCTAATTCCGGATAGGAAAGTAGTCATAGCCAGTTTCCCATCTTACACAGCTTCCACACTTCAGGTCCCTCTGTGGATAATTTAGTAACAACCGAAAGGTAGATCAGGTATGGAGAAGCTTGGCTTCAGCTCTTTAAAGATCTCTTTTCACCAAGCAGCCTTGGTCAGTCTGGAACTCTCTGTAGACCATGCTGCTGTGTAATACAGATCCACCTGCCTTAGGGCTGGAGAGATGACTTAGCAGTTAAGAGCACTGGCCGCCCTTTGTTCAATTCCCATCACCTACATGGGAACTCACAACTGTCTGTAACACCAGTTCCAGGGGATCTGATATCCTCACAGACATACATGAGATAGTTTGGCAAGTGAAGGCGTTTGTCACCCAGCCTGGCATGTATAGGAGGAAAGAATGAGGGGCTCTACAAACATGTCCTCTCACGCTCACACTCTGTAGCATGAGCTTCCACACATATAAAAAAAAAAAAAACCAGATCCACTCACCTCTGCCTCCCCAGCATTGACACTACAGATATGCACCACCATACCCTGCACTCCCTAAACTTTTGGGAGCAGAGTCTATGAGCTAGTTTGTTTCTTTCAGCTAGTAAACATTGATTAGAAAGAAGCTAGCTGATGGCATCCAGGAAGTATAACAAGAGCCAAGTGTCCTTTCTGCTCTTGCTCCGGGAATTCCTGGTTTCTAAATGTGTTCTCCTTCCTGGACAGACTGCAGTTTATTCTCCTGTAAATCAAGAAGGTCGGCCCAGGTGTCAAAGTCCTTTAATTCTCCAGTCATTTCAAAAGCCAGTGTGGCCCCCAGGCCTAGAGTCACACCTTAAATGAGGATGTTTGCTGCAGCTTGGAAAACAGCCCAGGGCACACTAGCGATGCTCCCACTTACTCAGCCCTCCTGTAGTCTGTTTATAGCAGTGAGTAGATGCTTCTAGTGGGTGGATTGGAGAACTGGAGAGACTCAATTTTCACACAGAACAGGTGAGAGTGTGGCCAGGAGATAAGGATGGAATTACAAGAGAGATTTGTCTTCATCCACAAATAGCTCTGGAAGAGTCCATGGGCAGCAGAGCAGGAGAAGGAGAGACTAACAAGAAGTCACTTTCCCTTAAGTACAGGTAAGTAGGAATGTCTATAGCCTTATGCTGAAGAGAAAGAATCAGAATAATGCTCTGTACAGTTTCTGTACCATGTGGAATTACATTGGAGATGATGTGGGGATGAATGTGAGACATTAGAAAGATGATGATTGAGTCCCTAGACATTAAGGTGACAACATCCAACAGAGTTCGCCATATATTTGGAAGGTGGATCTTTGTTTAAATGGGATAATGGAGTTTCATAAATTAGCTATTAAAGCCTTCTAACATCTAAGTGAAGTTAACATAAGAAATAAATAAGAACTTTGTAGTAGGAATGGTTCGGTACTCTTGGATTAGGCCCTATTTATTTAGGCCGGTGTCTATAGGTACTATGTAATATTATATAATATCATGGAAATGGGACCAGGGAGGTGAGGACATAGACGTATTAGCAGTGCTGTTCATTGACTTTTGTGGTTTGTGACTTAGAAAATTCTCTAAGACATAGCTTGTATGCAGTGTGGCTACATACATTTGAGGCAAGGTAGCCAAGGGCAGGAGGAACTAAATTTTGCTTTGGTTGGAGTGATAGGGGTGGGAAGGGAATGGTCAGTCAGGGAAAATGAGCAACTTTAGAACATCCATTTAAGCCTGACTGCCCAAATTAAAATTGCACGATGTTCTGTCCAAACGTGCATCCCACTCTCTTAGCTTGCTGCATGCTTCCTTGTTTGTCTCCTCTCTGTTCATGTATTCATCTATGCGGAGTGAGATTGGATTCTATGATTTTTATGTTTTGTAAACAAATATTTATATCCTAGATAGATGCCAGTTACATGATACTACAGAATCATATGTATTCTATATGATTCTATATTCCATAGTAAATATATGAAATGAGTAAAATTTTAGTATTATATTAGAATTTATTATAGTGAATTGTAATTTTACAAATATATGATTTTAAAGTTTTATAAGCATATTGCTACTTTTAAGATTTATAATTATTGTTTTTAGCTGTGTGTGTCTGTGTATGGTGATGCGTGTGTGTGTGTGTGTGTGTGTGTGTGTGTGTGTGTGTGTGTGTGTACAGAGGTGTTTGAGAAATGGTTGGGTCTTCTGCATTTCCAGCAGCAATAGTTGTGAGGCACTCAGCTTGGGTGCTTGGAAACTCTCTCAGGTTTTCTGCAAGATCAGTTGGCACTCTTGACCAATGAGCCATCGCAGCAGCCTGGTGGTAATGTTCTAGTGAGAGTAGCATTTGTTCACTCTCCCTCAGCCTCGCTTTATGAGTGCTAACAGTGGAACTAAAATGAACAACTTCAAAGTCCTTGTCTTTGATGTCTATGGGACAATGTGCTTAGACACAATGCTTCTCATTATACTCAGTCCATGTTGCTAATACTGAACTTGACTGAGGCTTAGGGACCAACCACTGTGGCTACTGAGCAGGAAGAACCCGCAGTCAAGCATGGGGCAACTGCACCTCCATTAGAAGGCTGCTCCTTGCTTAGGGTTCTACCAGGGGAACACACTCTTCCTCTGACTTCAGTTTTTCCTGTTTACTATCCTCCTTGTGCTGAGACCAGGAGTGAGACTGAAGGACCTCACTTCTGTGTGGGAGTGACCAGGAAAGAGGAGTGTTTGGGAGGACAGGGGCCCCAGCAGAGAGGCCTATGTGATTCAGTCAGTCAGAATGAGAGACCTTCTCAGATACAGTGTGGTGAGGGCCACAGCCAACCAGAGTGTCTCCTCATTGTCCTGCAGGTTACCATCATGATGGCCCCTCAAGTCCTCATTTCAGGCCTCCTACTCCTTCTCTCAGGTAAGTGAGAGAAGTGAGAAGTGGGGTGGGGGATGCCTGGGAGGATGGAGATTCAGACAAATACATTCCCTGGGGTCTGAATCATAGGTTATATAGTGAGCAAAGAAATAGAATGAAACTGTAGGTCCCAGATATATTTCCTAACCTATCTGAATTAAAACATAAAATCCATAAGACATCAGCAAGGGTCAAATATGTGTACTTACATGTAATATTTATTTATTTATTGGGTTTTTTTTTTTTTTTTTTTTTGAGACAGGGTTTTTCTGTGTAGCCCTGGCTGTCCTGGAACTCACTCTGTAGACCAGGCTGGCCTCAAACTCAGAAATCCGCCTGCCTCTGCCTCCCAAGTGCTGGACTAAAGGCGTGTGCCACCACCGCCCGGCTACATGTAATATTTAAATAAGGGTGAGTACATGTATGAATATGTTATAGTCAATGCATGTGGGCTACAGAAAGGACATGAAAGGGCAACTTAACCTTCATTTGTCCCATATGCCATTTAATAGAACCTTTCATCTCCAATTATTTAATAGACATATAGACAAGGTCCAAAATAATCTTGGCTGCTCACAGACAAGAGAGATAGTTGAGAAGGACCTGAAACTTCTGATTCTCTTGTCTCTGTTTCTCAAGAGTTGAGATTATAGGTGTGAGCCCCTACATCTGGTACACATTCTATTTACAATTTAATCTCCAGGAAATGGGACTGTGGAAGGTCATTAATTCTTATCATACATTTCTAGAACTTTGTATAATGATATGTATTATGTTTGTGAGCCTAAAAAAATGATTAGTCAAAGATATGTAATGAGTATTCTAGTGAAAAGTACACACCCATTGCACACTCATTTTATTGAACAAGGCACATACTTTCTAGACCATGTCCCAAACACAGGCTAGACACAGCCTGGGCAGGAATGTAAGTGAGCACTTTGTGACTCTCCCAGCTCACTGTTCTGTGTTGTTTGCTTATTCATTCCTTCCTGAGCTGGGATCCAACCCAGGGGCTGGTGTGGGCTCGGTGAGCATGGCATCCTCGAGCTGCATCTTCAGCCCTCAGATTCCCTCAGGAGGAAGCAACTGGTAACAGGGGATTCTCTCCATCCTCTCAACAGATACATATTAAAGTTGCTATGCTAGGTTTAAAAGTTGCATGATTTAACCCTTGATTTAATATTCTGATTTTGTGGTTTCACCTTATCAGTCTTGTTCAGTTCTGGAATGTTATTAACACATAAGAAGGAATCCTTGTTCAGGTTTTGGTCTTGGTTTGTCATTGTTTAGGATGAGCTTTGAGTGAGGACTGATCCTAAAAGCTCACCATTCCTGAGGGTTTGATAAAACCCCTTCTGAGCTTGGCCTCATGGTGCACACCTTTGGTCCCAGCACTGGGGAGGAAGAGGCAAGTAGATCTCCATGAATTCAGGCAGCCCGTCCTACATACAGAGCTCTAAATACTGAGGTCAGTAAATACGGAAGTCATAGTGAGAACTTGTCCCAAAAATCCAATGAAAACCATATGAAGAAACAGAAGCCATTCTGAATATTGATGTTGAAGTTAGTAAGGTTCTACCTTTTCACCAGCAATGCTGAAAAACAGACAGACAGAGAGACATTAAACAAACCCTGGGCTCTGCTCTTTGTATAGGAGAGGAGGCTAAACAGTGAATGATTTCATTTTCAATAGCACTGAGGGAAGGGGAGGGGTGGCTGAGATAAGGTTTCTTAAGCCCAGGTTGGTCCTCACTACACTTCACTGTCTCCCGCCTTCATCTTCGAAGTTCATCTTTTGCAGGAACCCATCATTGTGCACAGTGTCTGGGAGAGCAGTTTTAAAATTTCAAAAATTAAAAAATTGAGCCAGAGCCAGTGGAGATGCTTGTAGTCCCATTTCTCAGGAGTCTGAGGCCAGAGGATAATAAGCACAAGACAGCTTGGGTTACTGAGCAAGTCTTTGTCTACAATCTAAGAGGTCCAGCATAGTGATGCATTATGCCTTTAGCCCTAGCAATTAGAATTAGGTGGATTTCTATAAGTTCCTGGCTAGCCTAGTCTACATAGAGAGTTCTAGGCCTGAAAGAATTATATATTGAGATGTCTCAAAAAGAAAAGAGAGAAAGAAAAGGAAATAAATACAAAAAATTAAGTAGCTATAGTTTGAATATAATACACTACAGTAAATTGTTTTACCCACATGTATATCTATTACATAATCATACTGAAGAATTCACTAACAGAAATTTGTTTATAGAAAAATGCTAAGCTATCAAAACTCCCCAAATAAAAATGAAAAAAGGGCTCACAGAGCCCATGTGTCCCATGCATCCTGTGTCAGGTTTAATCCACAGTTGAGCTCCTCCATTTCTTCCTCTTTATCCGCAGATGCTGTGGATTCTTTGTCAGAAGTTCGTGGAGTGGTGGGTCAGCCTGTCACACTGCCGTGTATGTATCCAGTGTATAATGGATTAGCATCCATGTGCTGGGGCCGAGGCGAATGTGCTTCTGACACATGTGGACAAACACTTGTCTGGACTAATGGAAACCGAGTCAACTATAAGACAAGCAGCCGCTACCAGATAAACGCTCAGCTTCTTCATGGAAATGCATCCTTGACAATCGAGGATGCCTATGAGAGCGACAGCGGCCTCTACTGCTGTCGAGTGGAATTGAAGGGATGGGATGGTGTGCAGACACTGACCACCGCGCTGCAGGTTCAACCAGGTAAGCTCGCCTTCTTTCTTTGCTTATTTCTTGCAAGCGAACCAGGTCCACTGCTGGCTAATAATTTGTCCTTTTCCTGTAACAAGGAAACAATGGCCCTTATAAACATGCTTATGAGTAAACACTTGCTTTCTATTATGTTTAGTGACATAATCTCCTGTATGTCAGGCTGTCCTCTGATGGCCGTGTCCTCCTGGTTATCCTGCCTCTAACTTTCTAATGCTGAGATCACTAGTAATTAAGTTCCACCACACTCAGACTTAAACACCTTTTCAAGGCACAGAATATACATTTTATGTGTTTGGATGAAGCCCTAACATCACCCTTAAGGAAGGCCATGAGTTAAGTCAGGATCCATGTCCTCACTGTACTTGGGACAGTCCTGTTGGTTCATGAAATGTCATTTGCTTTTCCATCCTAAAACACAGTGGGAGCATATTAAAGCTAATGCGTCATGAACTGAAGGGAATATTTTGTCTCTGAGTTAACATCTTGTAACATTAAAACATACATTTTTATTTGCTTATTTGATGGGTTTCTTAGTTTAGCCCTGGCTGTCTTAGAATTCCCTTTGTAGACCAGGTTGGCCTCAAACTCAGAGATTCTGCTTCCCAAGTGCCAGGATTAAAGGTATGGACTACTATGTCTGGTCAAAACACTGTTTCTCAACACTGTAAGACTGTGACGGCTCTACTCTGAAAAGCAGGCAATGCAGGTGCTGCTATGCAGATGAGCTGCCTTCAACCGTGGTCAGCTGACCCTCTGAGCACAGGCCACAGGCGTCGGTGGAGAGTTCTACTCCCTGTCTGCCTGCCTTGGGCTTTGAAATAGTCCTCACACCACAACATAAAATTATCCTTTTACATACAAAAATGGCCACATGGGAAAATGCTGTTCCTTCAATACCTGTTCAGTGGTTCCTAGTGAGACGTTCATGAAAACCCCAGTTCTTAAATCATTACAGTTTCCTTTGGGACGTGGACATCCTTGTCATAAAAGGAGTTAAATCATTAGACTGTGCTTTTTTCTGATGTTATTTCCTAATCTCCTTTACTAACGGCTTACAAAGACAATAGAAGCCAATAGTATCTGTCTGTATTCTTTTTGAATTCAGACCATTATTTTTGTAATTGTTCAGCCCTGTACTTTGCTTTCATTCATTCATTCATTCATTCATTCACTCATTCATTTACTAACACAGGATAGCACTGTATATATAGTACAGCTGATCTGGGTATCCTGATGTAAATCAGGCTGGCCTCACATGGACCCAACTGCCTCTGCTTCCCGAGCGATAGGATTAACAGCCTATGTCACCATGCAAAGGTACTTGAAATTATTAATACTGAGCTGTTATCAAGCTTAGAAATTCTTTCACAGGTCAGTGTTTAAAAGTCCTCTGTCTGGCTCCTCACTGGGTCCACAAGAGGTGTTCTTCCTCATCCTCAATAACCAAGTCTACGTTTTCTTGTAATTCAAACACACTGTCTCAGGACCCTCATCAGCTCCTCTGCACTTTCCCATCGACCTAGGAGGGGAAAAACAGCCCCAGAGCAAGGAAAGAGAACCTCTTGAGCTGGCTGTTTCTCTTCTGGGTTTTGCTTTTATTCTGATCCTCCGACTAAATTTTTTGCATGGTTGCTTTTTTCTCTACCTCAAAGATGTTTGCCAGAGCAGGTTTTAGATTGTGCTCAAGCCTCTGGCTCCACATTACTGGTTCAGCAAACTATAGTCTGGACGGGCCAGGCTTGTAATTCACTGGTGTGAATAGATTTATTACAGCGCAGCCATGCCCACTCCTTGCTGTGTTGTCCCCACGGACTTTCACACTGTTTGACAGGAGTGCTTGGCTCTGAACACCTACTTTTTGGTTCCTGAGCCCAAGATACTTATTAATAGCTAGTTCTCTAAGGGGAAGGGAATGAGGGTCAGGAAGATGGCTCAGTGGGTAAAGGCCTGTGGTCAGGCTTGATTACTTGAGTTCAATTTTTGCAAGCTACTTGGTAGAAGGTGAGAACCAACTCTCTCAAAGTTTACCCCCAATCTCAAAACTTTGCCCATGGCAAATTCCAAACAAATTCCGGGGGTGAGGTGGGGGAGAGAGTAGGGGGAGGAGAGAAAGAACAACAGAAATAAGTGAATAAATAAAATTTTTAAAATTTGAAGGTAGGCTGAACTCTATCTACAGCTTCCTGCATGTCACAGATGAACACATTGTTTTTTTCTTTTTTGGATGGAGAAAACGCTCTAGGTTTGAATTACATCACATCCATTGAAGAGAAGAGTGTTGGGAGGAGTTGATCCTGTAGTTAGCAGAGTCAGGATTGAATGATGCTGCTTCCGGGGAACGGTGACAGCTGACTGAACAGTGTGTGCTCCTGCTGGAGTCCCCACTGACTTTCTTCCTGGCACCGTTTCCTGATGATTCCAGTCTTGGGTCTCTGTGCACTCACAGACCATCAGTAGCTGCTTAGATTCTTCTAATACTTCTGATTTTCTTGATTTGTAAGTTACAGGTTGAACCTGCCTTACCCCAAATCCCAAATCTGCAGTGCTTCAAAGATCTAAAACCTTTTGGGCATTGCCTTGATAAAAGTCCTGGAAAATTCAATACTGTAAAATTTTCATGTGCAGAGTTATTAAGACTTTATAACCTAACCTGTAAGTTATATGTATAAAGTATATGATTATGAATGATACATGAAATTATATTTATACTTGGGCCCCACCAAAACCAAAATGTACATATTATAAAATTTTCAGAAGTATCCAAATTCTGAAACTCCTGATACCAAACATTTTTGGATAAGAGACCTTGTTTCTCTTAGACTGGAAGAAACCATAGAAGACTGAGTCCACTATCTACCCAAATCCTTTGTTATTTTTTGCCTTGCATTAGATCTCTTACAGGCCAAGTAACCTAGTTAGCCTTCAGCTATGATGCAGTGCTGTGTGGTGTGTCCTCTCAGGACTGACTGCATTGAATATGCTGAGCCTGTAATCTGTGGGAGCAGTCAGTCACTTACCAAGGAAAGGTACAAAATCACTCCCAGCCCCCACACCTTCTCTATCTCAGAGTTTCTTAGAGAGATCTGAGGATCTGACACCTGTCATTCATAAAAGTTGGTCACTGACAAAGAACAGAAGTTCAGGAGAGGAGCCTCTGCCTGGGGACAGCCTCTCACTGCTGTGCTATGAAGCAGGTGCAGCAGAAGCTCTTCTTTCTTTTTGTCTGACTGATCTTTGCCTTCATATTTATTTCTAAATTCAGGAGTACCAACAAATTTTTCAAGGAGACTCACAATTTCAAGTAGATTCGAACCTATCAATAGACCTGGACCTACTCCAAGGAGACCCTCAACCACTACAAGATCCATAACTACTCCAAGGAGACCCACAATTACTTCAAGAAGACCAAAACCAATCACAATACCCAACACTCCAAGAAGACCCACACTTCCTATAAAACCCACACCCACTCCAAGTATACCCTCAACAACCACAAAATCCACAACTATTACAAGACTCTCAACTACCATAAAACCAAAAACTACTTCAAAGAGACTCCCAAGAACCATAAACCCCACAACTACTCGAAGAACACTCTTAACAACCATAAAACCCACAGCTATTCCAAGAACTCCCTCAACAACCCTCAAATCCACAACTACTCCAAGGAAACCAAAACCTACCATAACAACCTCAACTACTTCATGGAAACCTAAAACAACCACAAAACTCATAACTACTTCAAGAGACCCACAACTACCACAAAATACACAATTGCTTCAACAGGACCTACAGATTCTCCAAGATCAACCAAAATCTCTGCCTCTACTTCTCCAACATCGATGACACATACGCAGACTCAGAAACCAGGTAAAACCCATGTGATTCAGGTCTCAGAGTTCTTCTCGTGGATGCTGTAGGACACATAGGACATTGAGTCAAGTCAGAAGTATAATGTAGGTGAAGTGTTCTCAGCTGGGTCCTAAGCACCATTTTCACAGGATCTGTGTGATTTTTTTTTTTCCCATCTTAAGCTACAGGCACTTGCTGCTGTGTAGCTGCTTGAAGATGGAGAACATCCATCTTTTTCTGTCAGATTCCCAGTGGAGTCACTAATAGCCAGACTTAGGTTGATCGTTGATCTTAGAGAGCTAATGAGGGTGATGAGAATCTTACTCAGCAGGGCACGACTTTCTGATGAAAACAAAAAATTGGGTTCTCAGTCCAATTTGAAATTGGGCTATGCACTTAAGCCATAGTTGAGTGAAGCTAACATTTTAACATTTCCCCGAGTGCCTGGTGGCTTGCTACAAGCTTTAGGATGCAGTGTTTAATTCTCAGACAACTATTACTGATATAACTGTGATCTGTCCCTATTGTGTACTGAAAGGAACTGACACAGAGTCAGAAAGTTCATGGTGGAAGTTGTAAAGACAGAAAGTGGCTCAGACTCTCTATCCCTGTTCACTTGAATTGGAAGCTGGTTCTTCTAACTCCAGGAAGCCTGCTTCCTGCCACAGGCACTGAGATTTATGTTTGGAATGTTTGTCCTGTATTCAAATTCTCACTGAGGAAGACTTTGCAACTCTTTATTTTTAGGGGAAGTTGATGGGTCCTTGAAATTAATTTGTAAAGCAGAAAAATGCAGAGGATAGTTTTTATATATTGATTATTTACACATTGGATTTAAAGTCTTTAGGGATTTGGAATGTTCATTTTTGGGTTGGAGAGATGGCACCAGAGCTAAAAGTGAGTATTGCTTTTGAGGAGATCCTGAGTTGGTTCAAGGCACATACATTGAGCAGCTCACAGCTGCCTGTAATTCCATTTCCAGGGGATCTGATGCCTTTGGTCTCAATAAACATCTGCAATCAAATGCAGGAATCCATACACAGATGATATATGCATTTGCACACAATTTAATATAAGTAAATTCTATGCATATGCTTTGCTCACACCATAAAGTTTGTACTTGAAATACCCATATGTATGAATTTATACTTCATAGTAATGAACAGTTTATTAGAGATGGGGAAAAGCTTGACATCCAAAGATTAGGTTCAAATCTTTTACATCTAGGAGTGAAAAGGTACCTATTAGAGGGATACTTAAAGCTTCTTAAAACCCATCCATCCCTGAAGTAGGGCTGGATTCTAAGGGATGAAATGATTACAGTATTGTTGTTGTTGTTGTTTGAGCAATCTGAAGATATGCATTAATTTCCTTGCCTCTCACTGGCCTGTGAAACATCCACCAGGAGGGCTCTGCAGAGCTGGGTTACAAACTGAGTTTGCAGGGGCCTCTAGGCTACAACTGTGATTTTAGAGCATAAAGATTTGTGGGAAAAACAAAACAAAAACCCAATTTGTTCCAGGCAGTCACACACACAATAGGAAAATGAAGATATCTTAGGATTGATAGAACATTTCAATACTTAGTGTTTAGTGCTTCAGATGATAGAGTTCATGGGCTGAGTTTGGAGAACATAGATAAGTTATCACCTTCATTGAAAACTGAGATTTAGAAAAGAAGTGCCAGTTTACATGTCCCTATGACCTGCTGGGGTGCTACAAGTTGCGTTTTGTTTGTTGAGACAGGATCTCAACTTGGCTGGCAGGGAACTCACTATGCAAACCAAGCCTGCCTTGGAGTCATAGAGATTTTCTTGTCTCTGCCTCAAGTGATGCCTGTCAGTGTTGAATTAAAAGTTTATCTTGTTTCCTTACTGAGTCACTTACTCTTATACCTAGAAGGTCTTACTTAAGGTCCCAGGCTAGAACAGAGCCTAGAGTGTAGAGGTTGCCTAACCCTAGCCATTGCTCTTTGGCTCCTTAGAAAGGCTCTCCCAAGGAGCAAAATGTAAACAGTAATGTGAGGACTGAAGGAGGGCCATGAGTTGTCCATCTTTATCCATGCTGGGCAATGCCAGCTGTACAAGTCGATGGGATTTCCATAGACCTGCAGTACTTCCACTCATTGTGTTGGTACTGTGTGTGTGCCTTGCCAGCTGGGATGTCTGTCATTTGATTTTATTAGAACTGTGTAGTCATCTGATATGAGATTTTTTTTTCCCTTCCCTTCTCCATCTTGCTCTGGTCTCGCTCACTCCAGCCCCCCCCCCCCCAGCTTGCTCTGGACCTGCTCCCTCTGTCCTAAAGGTTTTTATTTATTTATTATATATGTAAGTACACTGTAGTTGTCTTCAGACACCCATAAGAGAGCATCAGATCTCATTATGGTTGGTTGTGAGCCACCACGTGGTTGATGGGATTTGAACTCATGACCTCCATGTGGTTGCTGGGATTTGAACTCATGACCTCCATGTGGTTACTGGGATTTGAACTCATGATCTCCATGTGGTTGCTGGGAATTGAACTCAGGACCTCTGGAAGAGCAGTCAGTACTCTTAACTGCTGAGCCATCTCACCAGCCCCCTGATATGAGCTTTTTAATGAATACAATTTAATTGACGGGTTCATGGTTAAAGTGTAAGACATTTATTTATTGTGGTAACTCAGCAGAACAAGAATTCTGTATTTGACATCCAGATTTTAGAAAACACAAAATATATAATCTGTTCTAAAAATAGCTATGTCAGAACACCCTGATATATGAGTGGAGTTCAATGGCTTCCCTGCCACACTGTGTCCTAATCCTCACATTGTAGGAGACACATCGGCTTGTGGGTGATATGACAGGTGATTGCTAAAGCAATTGTGATCCAGGTCGAGGTGCAGTGCCCTATTAGGTGAGAAGACACTATGACAGACATCATGGCAGCTCCACTTGTGCTGAGTAGAGGTATTCTGACCTTTGGATGTGTATGTGGTCTTTTTGTACATATTACCCTCAGCTCATGTGGAAGTACAGATAAGGTAGGACCTTAAACTATTCCACAACTGAATTCTCTGGTTCACCTAGACTTGTAGAGAAGCCTGGACATGCACTTGTATTTTCACACACACACAGACACACAGACACACAGACACACACACACACACACACACACACGAGAGAGAGAGAGAGAGAGAGAGAGAGAGAGAGAGAGAGAGAGAGAGAATTTTTCCATGAGACCAGAACACAAAAGTTAAGATGTACAACTTCCTAGAGAAATAATTTAGTAAAATGTTAACTATTTAGTATGCTGCTCTGTATGTCTACAGTACCTGAGGTTACTTAACTTTCAATTCATCATAGAAGATGGTGTGGATATGTGTAGTGTCTGTAGTGAAAACTCTAACGTCTTTGTAATTATAATTCATTTTCATCTTGTTGAGCAGTTTGGACTACAGCTGTGACATCTTCAAACTACCCTCGGAATAATCACACTGTAAGCATATCCCTCTCTGTGCTAATAGCGAGATTCACTTGTCTATCTTTCTGCAATCATGTTGCCTTTAAACATTTGGTCAAATTAATTTATAGACTTTTGTCTCAAAAGAAAGAAGTAAAGAAAAAGGGTCAGGCATAGTTGTTTATGCCTTTATCAGCAGGAAGCAGATATAAGAGATACCATGTGTGAGGATAGCCTGGACAACCAAAGCATCTTGGGTTACACTGTGAGACTCTTTCTCAAAAAAACCCCCAAACCATTAAATATATATAATAATTCCATTAAAAAGAAGAAAGGATTTGACTATAAAATGGTTATTGGGAAGCAAGTTTGTTAAATATGTCTAATAAATGATATTTTGCAAAACAATGGAGGTAGTGACCCAGAGATTGACTGATTCTCCAAAGCTAAAAGTTAGGTTAAAAAAAAGAACGAGCTAACCAAAGGAGAATAAATTAATATACCATATTTGTTGAAAGTGCTATGAACTGAGCAGACTTGTGCAGTTTTAGCACAGTTCTGTGTGACACAGTTGGATCTGAGCTTGGTGAACTGCAGTATAGTCATCTTTATCAGCAAGAAGAAATACTTTAGAATTAAAAATTTGAAAAGAGTAGGAAAATCTGGACTCTGCAGCTACCAGGCTGTCTCTAGGGACAGAGAACAGTGCATAGAGAACTGGGCACAGAGGCACTCCTCTGTGTGCTGGTGACTCCGGCTTTTGGTTTTTTTGCTTTTGAGACAGGGGCTCCTGGAGCCCAGGCTAGCCTTGATTCCGTACAGAGCTGAGAAGGATAATGAACTCCTGCCCCTCCTGGCTCTACTTCTCCTCCTGGGTCACAGGTGTGCACAGCCACACTTAGCAACAGCTGCCTGCTTCTTGAAGCTGCAGATGAGCTTCCCAGACTCCATCTCCTGGGAAGGTTGAAAAGATGTGTGAAGATGAATGAGAAAGGAGAGCCACCGCTGCTACTTACAACCAGGAAATGCTAAAGTAAATGTTCAGTGGGCAGGATGGACACTCCTGTGATCCAAGCACTCAGGAGGTGAAGGCTGGAGAACCAGAAATTCATCACATTGGCTACATAGTGAGTGATAGGCCTGCCTAGAACACATGAGACCCTGTCTCAAAACCTACAAACATTAGTTCATACTCCTCACAGTGTTTGTCAAGAAGTACCTGTCAATACTTTACCCAAGAACCTCACTGAACATGTTTGAGGGTGTAGAGACAGAGCTCACAGAGCTTAGCTAACGTGCCCATGGTCCCTCTGACTAAGCAGAGGAGCTGGGGTTGTGATCCAGAGATGAGGCTCATACAAGGGCAAAGAGCTAATCTAATGATCTGCTTCTTGCAGTTAATCTTAGAGTCCGGGGGCTACTTAAGGCTAGCATATCAGTGCTGAGCTATGAAGTGGTGTTGGGTGATGCCCAGTCTGTCACATGTTTATTTCCATAGGTGATGATCCCTGGACACCTTTCTGTCTGATCACACAGTGCTAGTCAACCTGCATCCATGAACAGCTTCTCCTGAGTGATTTTATATAGATGTAGATCTTGCCTGGCATGAGGACCATGGCCTTAATCCCTGTTATCAGGGAGCAGAGGCATGTGCATCTCTGAGTTGAGGCCAACCGGGTCTACATGGAGAATTCCAGGTTTGCTGTGGCTACATAGTATGACTACATACATATAGGCTCTATACCTGTCTCAAGTGAAAAACAAGTAGAATGTAGAATTGCCTTTACAAGACAGGTAGGATCTATGAAGACAGAATAGACCTAGTAGCTGAGCACACTCCCATAACATCAGATTGCCAACTTGAAAGGAGGCATTGTTTTTTCAGTAGAGGAATAACCTAGTGAATAATAATTCTGATATCATCATTCTCAAGATATGCAATCATGTTGTCATTTCAAGCTACACAGAAAATATTCTCCTCTTAGACATTTTGAAATTTGCATTATCTTAGAGTTCCGCAGCTCAGTACCAACTCAGCTTTATGTTAGATTTTACTTGCATGCTTTATTTTCCATTTTTTAAAAAAGCTCATGGTGTCTCTATGTAGCTCTGGGTGTCCTATAACTGCTATATAGATCAGACTCTCTTGGAACTCTCAGGTATTCCTCTGCATCCCAAGTGCTGGGAATCAAGGTGTCCACTACCTTATATTTGCATATTCTATGATAGGCACTGGCAATGGAGGGAAAAGTCTAGATTGAGGTATGGGTTTATGTTTTCTGTTCATCTCAGTTGGTGCCTCTTCAATTACTGATGTTTCCTTAGGAAGTGGTTCCTACAGACACTCCCCTGAAGATCCCCATTAGGGGCCTCCTTATTGGAATCTCTGTGTCTGCCCTGTTGCTGATCCTTGCGAGCATCCCAACTATCATACGTGAGTGACTTTATCGCAGATCCCAATGTCAGGAATGGGTCTGGGTCTTCATAATAAATGCTAATAAAATCCAAGAAATTTTGGTAGAGCAAAATGTTTTACTCCCTTAGGAATTTCAGCCATTGACTATTCCAGACACCATACATTAGATCATTACTGACCTATTTCACATGACTGGGCAGAAATTTAGGAATTAGAATATGCCTGTCAAATGTCAGAATGGTTCCTCTAATATTTAGAAGTTGGTTATTCATAAGGATTATTTAAGGTGACATTGGGGGTTGTTTATTCTCCTCTAAGTGAGGATGGTTAATGGGAGTTGGTCTTTGACAGGAAGGGAAGGGTGAGGAGTAGGTGGTGGCACATACCTCCTGAACTACATTGTGGAAGGAGCCAAAGCCAGCAGTACAGTGTGCTACCTTAGTGACACTTAATAGCGTCCCTGAGGGAAGAGACCATTAGTAGGACCTTGTGTCTCAGGTCCCTTGGAGAGTCTATGTTTAGCTTATTTTCCACCAGTCAATTTAAAAACCTAGATTTCTTCATTTTCTTTCAGTGAATGACAGTTTACCGATGTCACTCTTGCATGTTAGGAGTGCTATGTGGGTGAATGCACAAAGCCATGAATACAGAGGAGACACTTGGATACAGATACATGGAGACTGTAGGGTCCATGGTTACCAGGGAATGGTTCAGTTAAAATCAGACATAACACTGTTGATTAGAAGAAAATACCATGAATGGTTTTGATGACATGTTCAACTTTCCTTTCAACTCCTCCCAACTCCCGCACCCCATTTTAGAGTGCAGACACAGAAAAAAGAAGAGTGTAAAGAGGTAAGCTGTCTCAGCTTGTGCCAGTTGCTCTGGAACTTGCAATCTTGTAGATTTCTCCTGGTTTCTTTCTGTTCCTTTTCTCCTTCTCTTTCTCCCTTGTTCCTTCCTCCTCTCCCTCCTTTTAAAATTTACTTACTTTTAATTAATTTTTTTATGTAATACATTTTGGTCATGTTCCTTCTCTTTTGTCAACTCTTCAATGTCACTTTCCTATCCACCTAACATTGCATTCTCTCTTCCTTTTAAAAAAAAGGGGGAGGGGGAGAGAAAAAGAAAATCTACAAAAATACTAACATGAGATCAAAATAATCACCTGAAGACCATTCTCTGTCAGTTGTCACATAGCACCATCTGAGCTTTCTGACCCTATGTTGTTTCCATACCTGTACACATGATACTGACCCAAGCAAAGAGAAGCTTTGTCCCATCTTCTTTGTAATTCTCAGCACAGGTGTTCTTCTTGTGGCTGAATGGAGATGCTCATTTTGGTTCTACATTTCTGTTATAGAGACGGCCAGTGTACAGATGACAAAAATCCACTATGTCAAAACACTACCCATGAGTTAAAGTTAGTCGGTTTTCTTCTGTTATTTGCTCCTCTGTGAGCTCTAGACCCTCACATCTCAGTCCACCATGACTACCCACAGTAAAAGCTCCTCCCATAGCTGATGGGAAAGGCCAGACCACAGACTCCAGCAGTTCGCTCTCAGATCATTTCCTTTCCCTCTAGCACCTGATATTCTGTGCATGTGCTGTATGCAAATGTGCCATGCATGTCATCTTTGCAGCTGTTTCCAAGACAACCAACCCTTCCCTTGTCTGTTAATTCACCCATTTTCCCATTCCACGTTAGTATTGGAGTAAGCAGATGCTATGCAGATTTCAAATAATTTCTAATTCCTTTAGCAAGAGTTTATTTATTGTTGTGGTGGGAGGCGTTGGTGGAAGTGGTGTGTGTGGGTGTATATGTACAGGTTCCATGGCACCTGACACGGTCAGAGGACAACTTTGTGGAGCTGCTTCTCTTCTACCTTTCTGTGGGCTCCAGGAATGTAGCATGGGTCACCAGGCCCTCATAACCTTCGGGTCACAGTTCTAAGTTGAAAATACAGGAGGCATCCAGTTTCTTAGCTCAGTTCCAAAATGCACAACCTGGGCCGGGCGGTGGTGGCGCACGCCTTTAATCCCAGCACTTGGGAGGCAGAGGCAGGCTGATTTCTGAGTTCGAGGCCAGCCTGGTCTACAGAGTGAGTTCCAGAGTTCCAGGATGGCCAGGGCTACAGAAAGAAACCCTATCTCGAAAAACAAAACAAAACAAAAAACAAAATGCACAACCTGATTAGGTAACTCTGTTTGGAGTTAAGATATCTGTTTTTTTTTTTTTTTTTTTGTTTTTTTTTTCCCAAGATGGGGTTTTTCTGTATAGCTTTGGCTGTCCTGGAACTCACTCAGTAGACCAGGCTGGCCTCGAACTCAGAAATCCGCCTGCCTCTGTCTCCCAAGTGCTGGGATTAAAGGCGTGTGCCACCACTGCCTGGCAGATATCTGTCTTTTAAACTTTCCACTTTTGTGTTCTAGTGCATGAGTATATAAGCGTTTTTGTTTTACTATTTCTTAGTTTACTGATGTTTACTGAACAAACTTCTCTATGACGTAATGCCAGGTCTCTGTGCGGTACTATTAATTCACTGTTACAGTTTAGTGAATGGGGCTCTTCCAGTCCTGAATGATTCCTGATTCATGCTGAATCATGAATGAAAAAAATCAGATCTGAAAAGTGACCTTCTTGTTCTTTTTTCAGCAACTCGGAATGCAGCCCAGTTTTCTATCATGTTTATCAGAATGAAGCTTTTCAAAGTACAGTGCAACATCAAGCGAAGACAGTTTTCATCCTGGGAGTAAATCCCAGTTGCCCTCTGAGATGACAACATTCCAAAGCTCCAGAAAAAAGTAATGGACTCTAATGTGCTTAAGCTGCAGGGCTGTTTTCTGGATCAGTTCATCTCCTGCTTCCACTTCCCTGCATAGCAGAGAGCATGACCTGTAGTCATTCATATGCAGAGTGACTGTTAATATAGTACTCATTCTTGCCACATTCCGGGAGTCTTCTCTCAAACACAATCTCTAGAATTTCATTGTTTCTTTAGAGCTCACAAGTCTTGTGTCCACCAGAGACTATCATTGGTAATCCAGGAAATGGCCTTCTATCTTACTAAAATCATTAAAAAGCCAGGAAAATAAGTGTGTGTGTGTTGTGTGTGTGTGTGTAAATGTGTGTGTATGAAAAATATTTAAATATATAATATTTTTAAAAGAGAGGAATAGGATTTAGATAGAAAAATCTGAAAATGGAAAGGGCAAAGCTTAATTTAGAAGTACTTCATGATTCTGGTTTATTTGTTTTATTGTAACTCAAAATGTCATTTTCCTCACCTTCCCCCAAGGGACTTAAGCGATGGGAGCTGCAGCTTTAATGTATCTGGTAGAGAAACAGAAAGGAGTCTAGAGGTGTCCATGCTTTCTAATGGCTCCTGAAATATTGATACTGTGTAATATGGTGGATCTTAGGATAAGAATGTGAGTTTCCATCAGGAGAGGTTACCATGGTGAATCTGGACCAGGCAGACATCTGGGAAGAAGATAATGGGGCACAGGATTGAGTTCATTAGTGCTGTTTCCACTACACTTCTGTCTTGATGCTCACTGTTCTTATACTGACCGAGTTCTGAATTAGGAGCTAGAAGGAGGCAATGCAGAAATGGAAGGAGAAATGAGGGAGTGAGACTCTGGGTCTCAGCCTTAGAGAAGTCCTGTTGCAGGTGGGACAGTGTTTGAGGTTATGGACTTATTCTAGGAATATTCTAATGACATAAGACATGGATAATTGACTATCTTTTTAAATGGAATGATGGCCATATCTTACTTGGTAAATCCTGTGAATATCCAAAATTATTTTCAAGGCAGGGGACATTTGTCTGAAACGAGAAAGTCAAAAGTCTGTGTGATCATCCTTGGAAGGAAGGGGAGGCAGTTACCCAGAAAAACAGAAAAGCCTTGGCTCAAGTCACCAGGGTAGATATGGCTAATGCAGAATCCTAATGCATGGTGCCCTTTTCTCACCCCAATAAGATCTACAGGCTCGGCTTCCCAGGCAATGTGGTACACACCTTTAATCCCATCTTTGACGCAATGTCAGCTGTCTCCCCTGAGTTACATCCCTAGCTCATGTAATATAAATCTAGAAACAGGAGAACATGCAGATACACATACTCACAACAAATCTGCACAACCCGGAGCTTCACAGTCCTGCCTGAACCTGGGGGAGATTGGTATAAAGGGAGAAAATACAGACTGTGACTCCAGAGATGATACTCGTCCCATTTTGAGAGTGGGACCTGAGCTCTTATTGACAGGACACTCTCCATGTGATGCTAATGATCAGTCGGGGTCTTAAACCTCTGGTCTAGGCCTTTCTTCCCCTTTTGTAGACGGCATCCTTGAGTTAGAAACTACACCGCTGGCTTCACATATGAGGGCTTTTAATTCCCTTCCCACCCCAAGGTCTGTCACTAGGGAAGTCAGATGTGAGAATCCTGTTTCTATGATATCATGACTCACAGGAGATGCTGATGGACACTGATGACATGGAAAGATCTACTCACCTGGTTCGATGATGCCTAATTTCAGTTCTAATTCTTTATAATTCATTGGACCAGGGAATTGTATCCTGCAGCAACAGGTTCCTTAGTTGGATCGAGTCACATTCTCTGTGGTCAGGGACACGTCTCCTTTGTAGAATTTCCCCTTTATCTGGAACTGGTTAGATTTATGATATGTTACATTTCTTCTTTCAGTGCTGAGCACCACACTGGCACACTGTGACCCAGGGCAGGGTTCCTTGTTCCCGCACACAGGGGCGAAGGTCTCAGAGGGAGGTACAGTATAGCTACAGAGCAGACAGGCATTTGTACCAACCTCAACTGTATAAGCATCTTCAAAGACCCTACACAGAAAGGAAAAGATGGTGATGGAAGTGGGTCCATTTCTTCAAGTAATGCATCACAGAATAAAGAGGAAATGATGGCTGCCCTGTTGGGAGGAGGACTGGCTGTGCCAATGATTCTCTGACTTGAGAGGCAGTTGATATCCCCGCTGAAATATCTATTACGATTGCACAGGCCTCTGATCCTGGAATTCATCAGGTGGAGACAGGAAAATCCTGAATTAGACGCTAGAGTGAACTATATAGCAAGTTCCAGGCTAGCCTGAGTGATGAAACCATCTCTCAGAAATGACCAGACCAGGAATGATGACTTAAGCTAATCCCTGTGCTAAGAAGTCTGTGGCAGAACTGCAATGAGTTTGTAGCCAGCCTGGGAGACCTAGGCTCATTCCCTACCATGTCTGCCCCACTGGACTGAGGTGAAACATTAGAACTTACACTTTTTATCTCCCATGTGTTGCATTGTGTGTCTTTGACACCTCTGCTTTCAATATCACAGCCCTCAAAGAGAATTATGCACAGGTCTTTGAAGATCCTGCATGCACAGGGCTAATGGAGTCAACACTTAGAAAAATGGACATTGTTGGCCAGGAAAATGTCCACCTATATGAGCTAGTTTTCTGCTCAGTAGCAAAGGAAAGGCTCTCTGTCTCTCTCTCTGTCTCTCATAAGTAACCCCCCTGAAAAAAAAACAAAAACAAAACTAGTACTTTGCATATTTGAAACTCCTCATGCTTTGTTCTGAAGTTTCACATAAGTTCGTTTATAGGAACAACCACATCTATGTGATAATGCATTCAAAACACGAAAGGTACATGCAAGTGTGACCCCTCTCTCACCTCTTCTCAGTCTGCCGCTCCCCCTCCTAGAGACCAAACATTAAAAGATGTTCACACACTGGTGTTCCCCGGCAATGCTTTTACACATGATTGTTCGCTTTGATTTTCTTTATAGCATTGTGATTATCAGCAGTCTATAGGAGGTTGTTTAATTAGGCTCACTGCTTGAATCACAGATATATCAAGTATACTTACCTGGTTCCCCATTGTTGGACATTTAAGTTGCTTCCAATCATATCCTATTACAAATAGCATCACTATGACCATCCTTGTAGCTTTGTCTTGCCCTCTGTGAAATAATCTTTCTCCAACTGAAAAGGTCCAGGTCTGTACTGAAGCTTTGTAGTAGCACCAGCAGGATATGGTTAAAGGAAAGACCTGAAAACATGAGGACATGGTAAGGAAAATCAAAGGCCAGCTCTGTGTAGGCACCGCCTTAGCTCTCTGGTTACACTGTTACCTCCCCTGATGCCTGTCTGTCCCGGAGGTCAGGAGGCAGGTGGAAATGAGTATTGAGAAGTTAAAACCAGAAGAGCTGCAAAGGAAAGTTTCAGGTCATGAGCAATGAGACACTTTCCCTAAAACAAACAAGTACGGTATGTAGAATCATACTGCAGTCCTAGCACTCAGGAGGCTGAGGCAGGAGAATTGCCATGAGTTCCAGCCCTGGGCTGTACAGTTTGAGGCTGGCTTGAGATACAGAGAATTACAGGGCTTCTAGCTCAATCTGTCAGGGACTGAGTCTGTGGCATGGCTGTCAGATTCCACATATTGGTCCTTCACATACAGAACCTTGGGAAAATTGTGTATCATGTCTGTGAATATGAAGTGACAGGCTAATGGAAGTTGACATTCAGAGAAATGGACATTATTGCCCATGACAATAGCCCATCGATCTGGGATCTGAGCTACTTGTCTGTTTATTAGCCAAGGAAAGGGTGGGCCACCCCAATCAAGTGAACAACAACAACAATGAACTTGACAACTAAGAAGTGTGTGTGTTTTAACGTACTCAGCGTTTGTTTTAATGCTTAACATGAATTCTTTTCAATTCATTATACGTATACTTCTAAATAGGAGAGAAGTCACTCCATATAAAACATGTATGAAATCATGACTCCCTTTTCAAACTCTTCCCATTCAATTCAGTCCACTGCGAGCCCAAACAGTCCCCTCCCCACCCCCTTCCCTCCCAGCTTCCTCCCTCCATCTCTCTCTTATGACTATTTTACTCCCCCTTCTAAGTGAGATTCAAGGTTCCTTGCTTGGGACTTCCTTCTTGATTAGCTTCTTTGGAACTATTGAGTATCATGAGTAACATGGTATCTGTATTTTATGGCTAATATCCACTTATAAGTGAATACATGCATGTCCTTTAGGGATTGGGTTACCTCACTCAGGATGATATACTCAAATTCATCCATTTGCCTTCAAAATTCATAATTCTTTGTTTTTAATAGCTGAATAGTATTCCGTTGTGTAGATTGTGTTCTTAAGCTGTCCTTTAAGCATCTTGTTGGCTAATCCTGATGGCAGCAAGACTTCTCAGGAAGCTGGGGTAAACTGTAGGCTAAAAAATGGAGATCAGGGTACCCTATTCTGTTGGCTGTGCCCCAGGCAGAGCCCACTCTGCAGTCTGTGTCCTGCAGGTTGTATGCCAGTCAGACCCAGCTGGAAAGGCAGGCAGATCCAACTGGGATGGGTGATCAGGTAGGTTTCCAGGTTTTGGGGCCCCTGAAGGTTTCCATAGGGATGCAGGACAGTCTTGGGATCCTGAAAGACTCCTCCAGACTGGGGAGCAAGGCCAGAGCTGGACAATGAGGCCCTAGTAATCATGGGTGCTACTTACCTCTGCAGGCTGCCCCAGGCAGACCAGCTAGGGTGGTGGGTAGATCTAACTAGGATCCCTGATATTATTAAATCTTCCTGACCCATAATCTCTCTTCCTCTAAATGGGTGGGGGGTATCTTCCAGTCACTCAGATGGTGATGATCCAGACATTTTACTCCAAACAGATCTGTGACGTTGTCCTCTGGTTAGTTGGTTAGTTAGCTTATTTACTTATTTGGTTTGTAGGAGTGAAGACACTGTAAAATTTCACAACTGCTTGGGAAACACTTGCTTAACCAATTACTCTCTAATTGCCAAATGGGAAAGTAGTCATACCCAGTTTGTCATTTTACACAACTCCCACATTCTGGGAGCCTCCATGAACAATTTGGTAACAGTTGAAAGGTGAGAAGGGTATAGAGAAGTTTGGACTCAGCTCTTTAAAGATTAGTTCTCACCAAGCATCCTTGGCCAGCCTGGAACTCTCTGCAGGACCACCCTGCCATATGATATAGATACACCTGCCTCTGCGTCCCCAGCACTGGCACTAAAGTTGGGCGCCACCATATCCGGGTCTCACTAAACTTTGGAAGCAGAGACTGTGAGCTAGATTTTTTCTTCCAACGTCTCCATTCTAAGTATGGGCCGCTAGTAAACACTGAGTAGAAAGGTGTTAGTTGATGGCATCCAGGAAGTATAACAAGAGCCAGTGTTTCTTCTGCTCTTGCTCTAGGAACTCCTGGTTCCTCCTTTCTGAAGAGCAGTTTATTTTCCTGTAAATTGAGAGGGTTGGTCCAGGTGTCAAAGTCCTTTAACTCTCCAGCCATCTCAAAAGCACTATGGTCTCTAGGCCTAGAGTCACACCTCAAGTGAGGATCTTTACTGCAGCTTTGAAAACAGCCCAGAGCACACTAGTGATGCCTTTTCCTGCTTCTATGAGAGTGTACCCCCACCCATCCACCCACTCCCACCTCCCGCCTCGAATTCCACTACATTGGGGCATCCAGCCTTCACAGGACCAAGGACCTCCTCTTTCACTGATGCTCGACAAGGCCATCCTCCACTACATATACAGCTGGAGCCATGGTCCCTCCATGTGTGTTGACAGGCTGGAAGTTTAGACCCAGGGAGTTCTGGTTGGTTGGTATTGTTGCTCTCCCTATGGGGCTGCAAGCCCCTTCAGCTCCTTCAGTCTTCTCTCTAACTCCTCCATTGGGGACCCCATGATCAGTTCAGTGGTTAGCTGTGAGCATCCACCTCTGTATATGTCAGGCTCTGGCAGAGCCTCTCAGGAGACAGCCATATCAGGCTCCTGTCAGCATGCACTTCCTGGCATCCACAATAGTGTCTGCATTGGTGACTGCACATGGGATGGATCCCCAGGTGGGGCAGTCTCTGGACAGTTCCTTCACCAGTCTCTACTCCACACTTTGTCTCTGTATTTGCTCCCATGAGTATTTTGTTACTCCTTCTAAGAAGGACTGAAGCACCCACACTGTGGTCTTCCTTCTTCTTGAGCTTCATGTGGTCTGTGAGTTTTATCTTGGGTATTGTGAACTTTTGGGCTAATATCCACTTATCAGTGAGTGCATACCATGTGTGGTTTGTTTTGTTTTTGTGATTGGGTTACTTTACTCTGGATGATATTTTCTAGTTCCATCCATTTGCCTAAGAATTTCATAAATTCATTGTTTTTAATAACTGAGTAATACTCCATTGTTGAAATGTACCACATTTTCTGTATCTACTCCTCTGTTGAAGGACATCTGAGTTCTTTCCAGCTTCTGGCTATTATTAATAAGGCTGCTATGAATATAGTGGGGCATATGTCCTTGTTATATTGGAGCATCTTTTGGATATATGCCCAGGAGTAACCATCCAGTGGAAAAAAAGACAGCATTTTCAATAAATGGTGCTGGTTCAACTGGAGGTCAGCATGTAGAAGAATGCAAATCGATCGATTCTTATCTCCTCGTACAAACCTCAAGTCCAAGTAGATCAAGGACCTCCACATAAAACCAGATACACAGAATCTAATAGAAGAGAAAGTGGGGAAGAGCCTCGAACACATGGGCACAGGGAAAAAGTTCCTGAGCAGAACACCAATGACTTATGTTCTAAGATCAAGAAAATGGGACCTTATAAAATTGCAAATCTTGTATAAGACAAAAGACACTGTCAATAGGACAAAATGGCAACCAACAGATTGGGAAAAGATATTTACCAATCCTACATCTGCTAGAGGGCTAATATGCAATATATACAAAGAACTCAAGAAATTAGACTCCAGACAATCAAATAATCCTGTTAAAAAATGGGGTAGAGAGCTAAACAAAGAATTCTCAACTGAGGAAATTCGAATGACCCTAAAGAATTGTTTAACATCCTTGGTCATCAGGGAAATGCAAATCAAAACAACCCTGAGATTCCATCTCACACCAGTCAGAATGGCTAAGATCAAAAACTCAGGTGACAGCAGATTCTGGAGAGGATGTGGAGAAAGAGGAACACTCCTCCATTGTTGGTGGCATTGCAAGCTGGTACAACCACTCTGGAAATCAGTCTGGCGGTTCCTCAGTTGTGAAGCCTTACTCTGCACTTTCTATTTTATTAAGCATGAATGTGTGTGTGTGTGTGTGTGTGTGAGAGAGAGAGAGAGAGAGAGAGAGAGAGAGAGAGAGAGAGAGAGAGAAAGAGAAAGAGAAAGAGAGAGAGGGAGACTGAGAGACAGAGAGGCAGAAGGAGACAGAAACAGAGAGAGAGGAGCAGAGAGATAGACATAGACAGACAGACAGAGATTACAACTTTCAGGCATCCATTCTTTTCTTTAACTAATATGTACTTGGGGATCAAACTCAGGTTATGAAGCTCAGGAGGAAGTGACTTTACCCACAGAGTCATCTTTCTGGTCCTTGATTAGTTTCTTCCTTCATCGAGGAAGCCATCAACCCTCAGCTTCTGCAGGTCCCCCTGGACCCCACTTGTGTCTAACCTGAAGCCATTTACCTGGGAGCTGGATCCCATTCTTCCATTCCTCAGCAAAAATCCTCTTCCTTTCTGTCAAAATCAAACAATCAAACAAACCAAAAAACAAACACCAAAAACGAACCAAAGAAACAAACAAACAAACAAACAAACAAAAAAACCCCAAACCAAACAACCAATCAAACAATGCAACTCAAGAGTTGAGGCAGGAGGATGGGGAATTCAGTACTTCCCTTCAATAATTTTCAGATCATACAAATACACAGTCATCAGCTTTCTGTTTATTGTTTGTCCTGGACTTCCTTTGTATCCCAGACTGGCCTGGACCACATTGCAATCTCCCTCTCCTAGTCTACTGACTGCTGATATGATCCACATACATCACCATGTCTTATATTTTCATTTGATTTTGACATCTATTCATGTATCTCAGTCTGGCCTCCACATTGTAAGTGTCTAGAGATGACCTTGATCTTCTGACCCTCCACTACCAACGTTCTTGAGTTACATACAGGCAGACACCACCATCCCTTGTTTTTCTGATGTGGATGAATGAACTAGAGGTTCATACCCATTAGACAAGCTGTCTAGTATCTCATACACCCAGTTCCAGTGCTGGTAGTTTTATCATTTAAAAAGGAAAGAGGAAAGAAAACTTGGCATGTTGGCAAATATTTTCAATCTCAACCTTTGGGAGATTGAGGTTTAGGGTCAGGTCAAGGCCAGTTTTGAGCTAGGAAGGTATCTTACAATAACATATTCAAACCTCAGACATCAGCTCCAAACCCTGTGGTGGAAGAGGCTCTTCCCTCCTCTGCTGATAGCCCCTCCCCTCATGCACAGCTCAGGCTGAGTAACTAGCTCATCCCTGCAGACAGACAGCCTACAGGAAGCCCACTTAGCTCTGCCTTCTGAGACCACAGACTGAGAGTCTTGATTCCTTCGACCACATTGCTCTCTGTTGTATCTTCCACAGTGAACTCCTGCAGAGACTCTCAGGTGTCCTTGCTTGTCAGCCCAGCAGTCACAGCAGTCCTCAGAGGGACCCCCACACCCCAGCAATGACTCTCTGTGTCCTTGGGAAAAGGAGAGTCCTCACAAAGTGGGTCCTGAGCCCTGTCCCTGCCCTGTCCCTGTTCTTCTCCATTGCTGTTCCTTACTGTCCCAGCTGCCCTGCCCTCTCCCCTGCCACAGGCACTCTCCTGCATCTGGACCTTTGCCCCTCCCCCCACTTCTCCCCTCACAGCTCTTTCTGGCTGGCCAACCCTTCTTCAGCTTTGCTCAAATACCTTCTCTGTGCAGGTACCAGAAAGTTCATTTAAGCCTAACAGTGCAGATTATAATTGCACCCACACCCCTATAGCCCTGACAGCAAAGCTTCTTCAGCTTGCGGGATGCTGTCTTTGTAATTTATCAGCTTTGTTCATGTGTTCATTCCTGCAAGATAAGAATGAATTCTTTATTTTTTAAACAAATATTAGTTTCTATATGTTTTTGATGTATGTGTTACATGCAATAGTCAATAAACAAACCACATTTTCTTATGGTCTCACAGCTACATCTTTGACCCATTGATAGAGGCTAGAGTCATAGAATCATATGTATTCTGTTAAAGATAGTAAACAAATACATAAAATGAGAAAAAATTTAACATTAACATTATATTACTATTTTCTATAGTAAGTTGGACACCTTGTAATTTTTATAAATCTATGATATTAAAATTATTATAAGTGTATTATTACTTTAAGAATTTATGTTTATTGTTTTAATTTTATGTATCTGTATGAGTGTGTTTGTGGTGATGTGTACATGTGAGCACAGTTGTCCAAGGAATGTTTGATGCTTGTGTGTCTCCAGTGATGGTGGCTGTGAGCCTCTCAACCAGGCTTCTGGGAACCTCTCCCAGTTTTCAAGTTTTCTGCAAGAGCAGTTGGCACTCTTGACCAATGAGCCATTGCAGCAGCCTGGTGGTAATGTTCTAGTGAGAGTAGCACTTGTTCACTTTGCCTCTGCCTTGGTCTATAAGTGCTAATAGTGGAACTAAAATGAACAACTTCAAAACCCTTGTCTTCAACAAATATGGAATTCACTCTTACCCTGCAAAGACAAGGGTTTTGAAGTTTATGGGACATTGTGTTTAGATACAATGCCTCACATTTTACTCAGTTCATGTTGCTAGAGTTTGATTGAGTTTTAGGGACAAACCACGGTGACTACTGAGCAGAAAGAACCCACAGTCAACCACGGAGCAACTGCACCTCCATTAGAAGGCTGCTCTTTGCTTAGGGTTCTACCAGGGGAACAGACTTTCTCTCTGACTTCAGTATTTCTTTGTTTACTGTCTTCCTTGTGCTAAGACCAAGAGTGAGACTGAAGGATATTTGTGGGAAGGACCAGGAAAGAGGAGTGTTTGAAAGGACAGGGGCCCCAGCATAGAGGCCTATGTCATTCAGACAGTCAGGATGAGAGACCTTTTTAGATGCAGTGTGGTGAGGAGAGTGTCTCTTCATTGTCCTGCAGGTCACCATCATGATGCCCCTTCAAGTCCTCATTTCAGGCCTCCTACTCCTTCTCTCAGGTAAGCGAGAGAAGTGAGAAGTGGGGTGGGGGATGCCTTGGAGGATGGACATTCCGACAAATACATTCCTTGGGGTCTGAATCATAGGTTATATAGTGAGCAAAGAACCAGGATGAAACTGTAGCCCCAAAGAAATTTCTTAACCTCCATGAATTTCAAAATTTATGGCTCAAATATAAGACCCACAAGATTGTCAGGAAAGGGATGAATATATGTACATACATGTAATATTTAAATAAGGGTGAGTACATGTATGTGCATATAATCATCAATGCATGAGGGCAGAAGAAACGACCTTCACATGGCCTATATACCATTAAAAAAAAAACCCTACTTTTCAATTGTTTAATTACCAATACTAATTGAAAGCCTTCTATGACATGGGAGTAAATAGTGAATAGCATATTAATTTTTTGAGACAGAGTCCAAGATAACCTTAGCTCCCCCCACACATGATAGACAGCTGAGCAATGACCTCACTGCCCTCCAAGAGCTAAGATTATAGGTATGGGCCCGTACATCTCATATAGATTCTAAGTATTACAATCTAATCTCTAGCAAGATGGACGTAGAGTCATTAACTCTTATCATACACTTCTATAATTTTATTATGATAACATTTATTATATTTTTGAACATAAAAATGTATTTAGAAAAATTAGAGTGATGAGTGTCCCAGTGAGAAGTACACACCCATTACGCACTCATTTTATTTTATTTATTTATTTATTTTTCTTTATACAGGTATATTTTTCTTTTTTTTTTCTTTTTTAATTTTATTTTTTTTTTGCTTATTCACTTTATAACCCGTCCCAGTCACCCCCTCCCACAATCCTTCCCCATCTCTTCTTTTCTGAGTACCCCCTCCTCCTGAATCCCCCACCCTGCCACTTTAAGTCTCTGAGAGGCTAGGTGCTTCCTCTCCCATTGAGGCCAGATGAGGCACCCAGCTAGAAGACCATACTCCATATACAGGCTGCATGTTTTGGGATAGCCCCCACTCCAGATGTTTGAGACCTGCATGAAAACCAAGCTGCACATTTACAACATATGTGCAGGGAGGCCTAGGTCCAGCCCATGGAGGTAGATCTGTGTAGACTAGGTATGCTCCACGGTTGGTGATTCAGTCTCTGAGAGCTCCAAGGGTTCAGGTTGGTTTACTCTGTTGATCTTCCTGTACGCACTCATTTTATACAACAAAAAAATATGTGCTTTCTCAGACCCATTCCAAACACAGACTTGACACAGCCTGGGCAGAAGTGTAGTGACCACTCTGTGACTCTCCCAGTTCACTGTTCTGTGTTGTTTGCTTATTCATTTCTTCCTGAGCTGGGATCCAACCCAGGGGCTGGCGTGGGCTCGGTGAGCATGGCATCCTCAAGCTGCATCTTCAGCCCTCAGGTTCTCTCAGGTGGAAGCAACTGGTAATAGGGAATTTTGTCCATCCTCTCAACAGATACATATTAAAGTTCTTTTGCTAGGCTTAAAATTTGCATGATTTAATCCTTGATTTAACATTTTGATTTTGTGGTCTCAGGTTATGAGTCTTGCTCAGTTTCTGGAATGTTATCAACACATAAGTAGGAATCCTTGTTCAGGTTTTGGTTTGGTTTGTATTTGTTTAGGATCAGTTTTGAGGATTGATCCTAAAAGCTCACCACTCCTGAGGGTTTTACAGAATCCATTCTGAGCTTGACCTGGAGGTGCACATCTTTATCAGCACCGGGGAGGAAGAAACAAGTAGGTCTCCAAGAATTCAGGCAACCCGTTCTACATATAGTGTTCTAAATACTGAGGTCAGTCAAGGTTACATAGTGAGACCTGGTCTCAAAATCAACAACACAAAACAAAATGAAAACAAAACAACCCAAGTGAAAACCATATGAACAAACAGAAGCTTTTCTGAAAATTGATGTTGACATTAGTAAAGTTTTACCTTTACCTCAACAATACTGAAAAACAGACAGACAGACAGACAGACAGACAGACAGACAATAAACAACACCTGGGCTCTGCTCTTTGCATGAGTTAATGATTACATTTTGATAGAATTGAGGGGAGGCTACGTTAGGGGTGACTGAGATAGAGTCTCATAAGCCCAGGTTGGTCTTCATTTCACTGTCTCCTGCCTTTATCTTCTAAGTTCATCTTTTGCAGGAACTCATCATTGTGCACAGCATCTGAAACAGCATTTTTAAAATTTTAAAAATGTTAGAGTCAGTGTAGTTCCAGTTCTCAGGAGTCTGAGGCCAGAGGATAGTAAATACAAGAGAGCCTGCACTACAGAGCAAGACCTGTCAGGAGCCATAATAGGACAAGCTAATAACTAGTAGGTGATCATCCTGAAACGGCCTGCCTTCGATTATTATATAATCTGTGACAGGTGTACCCTTATTCAGCAAGTAAGGGACTCATTTTAGGAAAGATTCCTGCTATCAATATGCTTTTCCTATTATTACTAAACAGATATAATAATCACTAAGTAATAGCACACCATTCGGAGAAGATCTCTGAAGATCCACGAAGATGTACTGTCTTGTAGTGATGCTATATAGACAAATAGATGACTTCTTAAGTCTTAATGATGATCCTATAAGAATTCCTAAAATTATATCAGTGATTATTAAGCTCTGTTGTAATGGGACTGCTATTACGTCCCTTTCTGATAGTCAAAACTGCAATGAGAACTCTGCCAGTCTCCTAAGTGTCACCAGTTAATTGTACTTAGATAGTAATCAGACTTTCTCCTACTCAGAGCATATTCCAAGAGGTTGTAAAACAATCAACCAAAGGTCATAAAAAGGGAACTAATGATTTATTATAGGTGCTAGGACAGAAGATAAAATATTGCCTGATTTATCTATACAAAACTTCACTAATAACTTATAGTTTTAAACCTTTAGTGAACCTGTGGAGCTAGACAGGTGATGGATGTTTAGCCAGATAATTACTCCTAATGGTATGCATGTAAACATCCTCTGTTGTAAACTTCTATTTCAATTTATGATTTGATTTTTGGTGTGAACTTGTGATGAACTTTGTAACATGTGATCATGTATTCTGAAAGATGTATAAGTACTGAAGACAAAGACAAAGACAAAGACAAAGACAAAGAGAGGTTCCTTCCGTTCCTTCCCCCACCCCACCTAGGTGAATTTTTTTCTCTTAGAAGAATTTTTCCCTTTATAGAATTTTTTCCTTTTCCCCACTTAGGATCTTTCTGCTTTTCCCCTTAGAGAGCTTTCATGGGAAACTTTTTACACTTAGTAATAAACTCTATAATCACTTCTCTAAGTGTCTTTTCTTCCTGCGACCTCAGTCTAGTAGGAGTAAGTTAGAGCCCATCAGTTCCTGCTAAGATAGTACAAAGACTATTTACTTAATACTTTGCTATTTCTAGGATGAGGTGCTAAGTACCAGAAACTGCAGTTTCTGGCCTCAGAGGATCACAGAAGGCAGGTCAGCTACAGTAGCATAGTAACTTAGATTTAGATAAGTGAACTTTTATTATACAGCAACCCTAAATATCTTGTAAGACAAACTCTTACCCCCAAATCTTGTAAGATCAAGTCTTACCCTCTGCCAATGCTCTTCCCCCTCATCTGCCTCAAGAAGAACGAATAAGAAAGAAAATTCACCCCCAGCAAAGGCCCTGTCTACAAACCAACAAGTCAGGGATAATGGTGCATACCTTTAATCCTAGCAGGTAGAAATGGATGGATCTCTATGAGTTCCAGGCTAACCTAATCTACACAGAGTTGAAGGCCTGTGAGAAATACATAGTGAGATCTGTCAGAGAGAGAGAGAGAGAGAGAGAGGAGAGAGAGAGAGAGAGAGAGTAATCAAAAGAGAATTTGAATATAATACACTACAGCAAATTGTTTTAATCACACGTATATCTATTACATAGTCACACTGAAGGATTCACAAACAGAAAATTGTTTATAGTAAAAATGGTAAGCTATCAAAACTCTCCAAAAACAATAATGAAAAGAAGGGGTCACAGAGTCATGTCTCCCATGCATCCTGTGTCAGGTTTAATCCACAGTTGAACCAAAAAGAAAAAATAGGAAAGAAATGAAAAAGTAAATTAATTATACGAAAATATTGTGAGGTCACTCTCCATTTCTTCCTCTTTATCCACAGCTGCTGTGGATTCTTTGTCAGAAGTGCATGGAGTGGTGGGTCAGCCTGTCACACTGCCATGTACGTATCCAGTGTATAATGGATTAGCATCCATGTGCTGGGGTAGAGGGGCATGTGCTTCTGATACATATGGACATATACTTACTGTGACCAATGGACTCCAGATCATCTGTCAGACAAACTATCGCTACCAGCTACCTGGGACACTTCTTCAAGGAAATGTGCAGCCTTGATAATAATGAATGTCTCTGAGAGCGACAGCGGCCTCTACTGCTGTCGAGTGGAATTGAAGGGATGGGATGGTGTGCAGACACTGACCACCTTGCTGCAGGTTCAACAGGTAAGCTCGCCTTCTTTCTTTGCTTATTTCTTGCAAGCGAACCAGGTCCACTGTTGGCTAATAATCTGTTCTTTTCCCATAACAAGGAAACTAAGGTTCTTATAAAGATGCTTGGCAGTGAACATGTATCTCAGGCTGTCCCCTGATGCCATGTTCTCCTGGGCCTCCCGCCACTAACTTTCTAATGCTGAGAGTACAAGTGAGTTCCATTATACCCAGACTAAATTACCCTGTCTTAAATACCCTTTTGTGGCATGTGGTTCCCTGTTCCATTTCCTCCCTCTGGGTGTTCAGGCACAGACACATACTGATTGAGAAAGAATGAAGCAGAGTCCAGAAAGGTTGGGTCAACAGAATGTTGATCCTGCCCTGAGTGCAGGAATGTTGGTGTTACAGTCAATGTTAGAGTTCTCAGTATTCTGTGAAACAACTTGTGTTCTTTACTCTGGGTGGACAAGGCTTATATAAACCTTGGAGACTGGGAAGGTGATCATTTTAGGATGAATGTACATTACTGAAACTGAAGGTATATGGGAATGTCTCATTTGCATGGAAGTCATTTCAGGTGCCTGTTGGGCAGGTTCTTATTGGGAGAAAGTGAGTGGAACCTGTGATTTCACCAAGGTCTAGGCAATATTCCTCAGGTAGAGGATGTAGGGGGGGTCAGGCTCCCTAGATAAGGTCAAGCAGAGAAGAGGAAGCCCCATTGAAAAAAGAGTCCACCATTTTGTGCCAGGCTCAGGGCATTGTCCAGTCTAGACTGCTATCCTAATAGCAGCATTTCTCAACAGGCACAGAATACCTTTTATGTGCTTGGATGAAGCTAAAATCACCCTTAATTCAAGACCAAAGCTAAGTCAGGATTCAAGTCCTAACTGATTGGGATTATCCTATTAGTCCATGAAATTGTGTCCATTTTTCTGTCCTAAAAGCAGTGGAGAACTTTAAGCTAGTGACTTGAGTTAAAAGGTATTCTCTATCTCTAAGTTTTTGTCTTACAACATTAAAAATATCTGTTGTTTGTTTGACAGGGTTTCTCTTAGTAGTGCTGGCTACATTTGTAGACCAGGCTGGCCTCAAACTCGGAGATCCAGCTGCCACTGCTTCTCACGTGCTGAGCTTAAAGGCTTGGACTACCTGGTCAAAACACCTGTTCACAACGATCTGAAACTGTCATGGCTGTAACCTGAAAAGCAGACAATGCAGGGTGTGGCTGTGTAGATAAGCTGCCTTCAACAGTGGTCAGCTGACCTTCTGAGCACAGGCCATGGGTATAGTTAGAGAGTTCTACTCCCTGTCTGCCTGCCTTGGGCTTTTGAAATAGTCCTCACATTACGTCACAAAATTATCCTTTTGCATACAAAAATGGCTACATGGGAAAGTGTTGTTCCTTTAATAGCTGTTCAGTATTTACTAGTGAAAACCCCAGTTTTTAAATCATTACAATTTCCCTTTAGATGTGGACATCCTTGTCATAAAAGTGTAAGGGTCAATGACTCTTGAGGAGTGATACCCCAGACACAAATAGTATGCAATAGCAAACAGCATTTATTCAGTAGAGAACCTACATGAAGGGGTCCACCATACATCAGGATGGATGACAGAGGTGTGGACATTGCAGGGTCAATTTAAAGCCTGTTAGGGTAGTGGTCTGAGACTTTTACCATTCTTTTACTTGATTGTTTTGGCTCTATCTCTAGGGGTAGATGCTTTTATAATTGGTTAAGGCTCTGGGGAATTTGGGAAATTTTGATGATTAACTATATTTGGCTCAATCTAGGTGGTGGGGCAGCTCCATGATTGGCTGCCCATGAGGGTGACACAGGCTAGGTGATGGGCAGCTTCCTGATTGGACTGCTGGTAAGGGGAGGTTTCCTGGAATTCACTTTTTTGGACTTTTCCAGTTGTGGGAAACAGAAACTTAGGCCTAGTCTCCCTAAACTGCATGTTTGTAGCCTGTCATGGAGTCAGCCTGGCTCTGGCTAAATCTGTCCTCTCAAAGGATTGAATATGAAATGAACCTTCTTCTGGTGATATTTCCTAATTACTTTACTAAGATTAACACTGAAATAGAAACCAATGCTAACTTGTCCCTATTTTTTAAAATTCAAAACATCATTTTGTAATTGTTCAAGTCTTTGCAGTTGTTACTTGCTTTTTTATTTATCTTTTTTATGTTGAGGCTGAATCTCACGTGTGGTATGGATGGCCTTGCTCTCTCTCGAAGTAGATCAGACTGTCTGAAGACTCACTAATCCAACTGCCTCTGTCTTTTGATAATGGGAACAAAAGCCTATGTCACCAGGCACAGTGCTTGAAATCATTAATAGTGAGTTGTTATCAAGCTTAGAAATTCTTTCGCTGGTCAGTGTTTAAAAGTCCTCTGTCTGGCTCCTCACTGGGTCCACAAGAGATGCTCTGTCTTATCCTTAAGATAACCACTTTGTATAGTGTCTCATGACTTAACCACACTGAGCTGACTCCTCAGCTGTCCCAGGACCCTCATCAGCTGCTCTGCACTTTCCCATCCACCTGGGAGATAAAATGTCCTAGAGCAAGAAAAGAGACGCTCCTGAGATGGTTGTTTCTTCTTTGGTTTTTATTCTCATTATGGTCATTTGATTAAGGTTGTTGTTTTTTGTTTTGTTTTGGGTTTTTGTTGTTGTTGTTTGCAGGCTTGCTTTTTTTTCTCCACTAGATTTTTACTGTCCAGGGAGGGTTTGAATTGTTTTCATGCCTCTGTCCATACATTACATTGGACTAACAATCTAATCATTTGGATCTAAATGTGTGAGTAGTTTATAATTAGCAGTGTGAATAGATTTACTGCAGCACAGCCACACCCACTCCCTGCTGTGTTGTCCTCACTGTATTTCACACTGATTGACAGGCCTGCTTGCCTCTCAACACCTAGTTGTTGGTTCCTGAACCCAGTAGACTTATTACTTAGCTGGTCCTTTAAGGGAAAGAGGAGTGGGGGCCAGCAAGATGGCTCAGTGGGAACAGGTGCCTGTGGCCAAGCTAGATTATCTGAGTTCAATTCTTGCAAGCTAGTTGCTAGAAGGTGAGAACCAACTCTCTGGAGCTGACCTCTGACCTCAATACTTTGCCCATGGAAAACTATACACACATACAGACAAAGAGGAGAAGGGGAGAAGAAAAAGAGAAAGAAATGAAAATAAGTGAATAAATACAATTTTTATAAATCTCTCCCTTTTTTTTTTTTAACTTTTTGTTTGTTTGTTTGTTTTGTTTTTTTGAGACAGGGTTTCTCTGTGTGGCCCTGGCTGTCCTGGAACTCACTCTGTAGACCAGGCTGACCTCGAACTCAGAAATCCACCTGCCTCTGCCTCCCAAGTGCTGGGATTAAAGGCGTGCGCCACCACTGCCTGGCAATTTTTATAAATCCTAAAAGTGGGTTGAACTCTACATTCATTAGCCTCCTGCATGTAGTAGATGAACACATTTCCTTTTTTCCTGGAGAAAACGCTCTAGGTTTGAATTACATCACATCCATTGAAGAGCAGAGTGTTCGGAGGAGTTGATTTTGTAGTTAGCAGAGTCAGGATTGAATGATGCTGCTTCTGGGGAACGGCGACAGCTGACTGAACAGTGTGTGCTCCTGCTGGAGTCCCCACTGACTGTTTCTTCCTGGCACCATTTCCTGATGATTCCAGTCTTGGGTCTCTGTGCACTCACAGACCATCAGTAGGGTGTTTGGATTCATTCAGCACTTCTGATTTTCCTGATTTGTGAATTACAGGTTGAACCTGCTTTGCCCCAATATAAAATCTGCAGTACTTTAAGATCTAAAACCTCTTGGGCATTGCCTTGATAAAAACACTTAGAAAACTCAATGCCATGAAGTATACATTCACAGAATTATCAGCAGTTTATAAATGTACATGTATGCCATGAATATGAACTGTATACATATAAAAACTACATCTTTCCATATTTAAACATGAATACCATTTGTAAGCCATACATAAATTAAAAAAAATTTTTCCAGAATTACCTAAATTATGAAAATTCCTCATATCATTCTCTTTGGAGAAGTGATAGTCACCATGTTTCTCTTATGTTGAAAAAAAAAATGTAGAAGACTGTGTCTACTCTCTATCCAAAAGTACTAATTCCTTGTGTTGGGCTTTGTGTGGGATCCTTCATGGACCAATTATTCTAGCTAGCCTTCTGCTATGATGCTGTGCTGTGTGGTGTGTCCTCCCAGGACTGGCTGCATTGAATATGCTGAGCCTGTCAGTCTGTGGGAGCAGTCAGTCACTTATCAAGGAAAGGTAAAAAATAACTCCAGACTCCAAACCTTCTCTTACTCACAGATATGTATAGAAACATCTGAGGATCTGACTCCTGTCATTTATAAAGCGTTTCCATAGGAACCTGGGCTCCATTCTCATCTCCATGTTATATCAGTATAGCTTCCTCCTATTGTTGAGCCTGTCTATACTGCCTCTCACTTTCACATTCTCATTGGTCACTGACAAAGAACAGAAGTTCAGGAGAGGAGACTCTGCCTGGGGATGGCTTCTCACTGCTGTGCTATGAAGCAGGTGCAGCAGAAGACTCTTCTTGCTAGTTGCTTGACTGATCCTTGCTTTCATATTGATGTCCATATCCAGGAGTTCCAACAAGTGCTTCAAGGAGACTTACAATTTTAATTAGATTCAAACCTATCAATATAACTGGACTTATTCCAAGGAAACCCAGAACTATTTGCTTTAAACTCACCATAGAAGCTGGTGTGAATATATGCAGTCTCTGTAGTGAAAAGCTAACATGTTCATAATAACAATTAGTTTTCATTCTTGTTTAGCAGTTTGGTGCACCACTGTGACATCTTCACATCACCCTTGGAATAATCACACTGTAAGCTTATCCCTTTGTGTGTTAATAGTGAGATTCACCTGTCTGACTTCCTGCAATCATGTTGCCTTTAGACACTTTGTCAAATTAGTTCACAGACTTTTATGTCAAAAAAAGAAGAAATATAGGTGTAAAACTAACTTTTATTCACATTATATAATTGTCATCTTGGAGGCTTACTACTGAATAAGCTCGCCCATTCTAGTTCTTTCTTAACTCTGGCTGGCTGGTTTAACTTGGCTATTCTAGCCAAACTCCTGTCCAAGCTTAGTGATTCAATTCCATTGCTCTACATAACTCTGGCAATCTGTTCTAATCTTCTGGCTCCTTCTTATTCACTGGCTTGTTCTGTTTTCAGCCATGTCTAGAATCTTCTCTCTGCAACCAGTCTCTGTAAAACTGTCCCTGTAAAAATTGCCTGTGAACTCCATGACCTGCTGAACTGCCATGAACTCCACTCCCCTGCATCAACTCTCAACTCTCTGACTCAACTGAACTGGCTGATTAGAACCCAGAAATCTGCATGCCTCTGTCTCCTGAGAACTGGGGTTAAAGGTGAGTAAAAGCATACCTAGGCCTAAGCTTTTCTTTACCTGAAAAGTACTATTAACTGAGCAGACTTGTGCAGTTTTAGCACAGTCCTGGAGGACACAGTTGGACCTAAGCACAATTAACTGCACACAGTTGTCTTTACCATCAAGAAGAAATAATTTAGAATTAAATACAAAAAAGGAGTAGGAAAATCTGGACTCTGCAGCTACCAGGCTGTCTCTAGGGACAGAGAACAGTGCATAGAGAACTGGGCACAGAGGCACTCCTCTGTGTGCTGGTGACTGGGGCTTTTTGTTTCTTTGCTTTTGAGACAGGGGTTCCTGGAGGCCAGGCTAGCTTTGATTCCCTACAGAGCTGAGAAGGATAATGAACTCCTGCCCCTCCTGGCTCTACTTCTCCTCCTGGGTCACAGGTGTGCACAGCCACACTTAGCAACAGCAGCCTGCTTCTGGAAGCTGCAGATGAGCTTCCCAGACTCCATCTCCTGGAAGGTTGAAAAGATGTGTGAAGATGAATGAGAAAGGAGAGCCACCGCTGCTACTTACAACCAGGAAATGGTAAAGTAAATGTTCAGTGGGGAGGATGGACACTCCTGTGATCCAAGCACTCAGGAAGTACAGGCAGGAGACCCAGAAGTTCATCACATTGGCTACATAGCGAGGGATAGGCCTGCCTAGAGCACATGAGACCCTGTCTCAAAACCTACATACATTACTTTATATTCACAACAGTATTTGTCAAGAACTATCTGGGAGGAACTTACCTAATTTTCTACTGAATACATGGATAGTAGCCATAGAGACAGAGATCATAGAACTTAGCTAACATTTCCATGGTTTGTTTGACTAAGCACAGGAGCTTGTCCTGTGATCCAACAATGAGGCTCACGCATGAGCAAAGACTCAATCTCAGTTAAACCCATCTCTCTTGTCTGCTTAGGGCTAGTAGATCAGTGCTGAGCTATGACAGGGCCTAAGGTGATCCCCAGCCTGTCGCATGCTTATTCAGTACATAGTAATCCATGGTCACCTGCACCAGGGCACTAAGAGGATTTTACATTTCTGTCTGATCACATGGTGTTAATGTGGCTGCATTCCCCGAATGGTTTTTATTATGGTGTGGATCTTGCCTCATGGCTTGACGACCATGACATTAGTCCCAGCCATCTGGACACAGAGGCATGTGCATCTCTGAGTTAAGGCCAACCTGGTCTGCATGGAGAGTTTTAGGCTAGCTGTGGCTATACAGAGAAGTGCAGCCCACTCTCAGGTTAAAAAAAGGAGAATCCAGAATTGCATAAGACAAGTAGGATCTATGAGTCTATGAGGAAAGACCAGACTCAGTAGTTGAGTAAACTCTAGTAACATCAGAGGATCAAAGTAGAAAGCAGCCATTGCTTTTATCAATAGAATAATATCTTACTGAATATTAATGCAAACATAATCACTCAAGATATGCAACCTTGTTGTAACCTCAAGCCACATAGAAAAATAATTTAATCCTCCTCCTAGACACTTTGAAGTTTGTAGTGTCTAGAGTTTCACAGCTTAGTATACCAACTCAAGCTGTTTGACTTTTATTTGCATATATATATTAACATGGTCTCTCTATGTAGCTCTGGCTCTCCCCAGATTCTCTTGGAACTGTCAGGTATTCTGCCTTTCTGCCTCTGGCCCTCTGGTCCTCTGGCCCTCTGGCCCTCTGGCCCTCTGGCCCTCTGCCCCTCCTGCTGCCCCTCTGCCCCTCCTCTGCCCCTCTGCCCTCCTCTGCCCTCTGCCCCTCCTCTGGCCCTCTGGCCCTCTTTGGCCCTCTGGCCCTCTGGCCCTCTGGCCCTCTGCCCCTCTGCCCCTCTGCCCCTCCTCTGCCCCTCCTCTGCCCCTCCTCTGCCCCTCCTCTGCCCCTCCTCTGCCCCTCTGCCCCTGCCCTCTCTGCCCCTCTGCCCCTCTGCCTCCGCCTCCACCTCCCAAATAGTGGAAATCAAAGTGTGCATGACCACATACTTGCATATTCTATACTAGTCACTGGCAATGGAGGGAAAAGTTTACATTGAAGTACAGAATGTGTTTTCTGCTCATCTCAGTTGGTGACTCATCAATTACTGATGTTTCCTTAGGAAGTGGTCCCAACACAACTCACCCTGAAGATCTCCACTAAGGACCTCTATATTGGAACCTCTGTGTCTGCTGCACTGCTGATCCTCCGGGCAAGCATCCTGACTATCATAAGTGAGTGACTTCATCAAGGTTCCCAATGTCAGGAATGGGTCTGGGTCTCTATTACATAAACAAGCACAAAATGGAATTTGGCAGAGTAAATTGTTTTACTCCTTTAGAAGGCTGCAAAGCCAGTTTAAATACACTGAGCAAGCATACGCAGTGGGGCTCCTGCTGGGCCTTTTACTCTAAAGCAGAGAGGTCCCTTACTTCTGTCTGAGAGCTCAGAGCTTGGCGTCACATTCTTAGGAGACTGCTGATATAAAGCAGTGCAGTGGCCATGGTGTCTGAGCTTGGGTTTTGACTGTAGGAAAATGATGACTCCACAGCTATTCTTACCTAATGGTGTCTTCCCACATTTCTTTCAAGATGCTACTTCCTCTGTCTTATGTAGCATTTGAGAGAAGACAGTAGGTTTTGTGTATATTTCCCAGACCAAGGAAGCAGAGCAAGGATTCTTAGCCACTCTGACTGTCTTCATGTAATTCCAAATGCCATGGGGTTTACATGTTATATGACTTCTCTGTGTTCCTGAATCCAGGATACATACTGGAGTCCCTTCTGGATCCCAAGGGACATGTTGTGGCCTTCTAAGCACTGATATTACTTTTAACACATGGGACATGCTCAGTGACCCCTGTTACAGCAGCTCATAAAGATTCCTGTTTCATACAACTGTAAAATATTAATCCTGGTGGTTCTTTCCCTAAATACCATTGTTTGTTTCTCTCCTTGATACAGGGTTTCATATATTCTTTGGTTTCATTGAACTTATGTTGCTGAAGCCAGCATGGGGCATCTAAGCCTCTGTCTTCTAAGCTCAGCATACATTTTATATTTCAATTGCTGGCTATCTCAAAAAAAAAAAAAAGTAAAAAAGTCATTTTCTATGAAGAATTTTAATGTGAGGCTGGAGAGATGGTTCAGCTCTTAAGACATGTACTGCTCTTACTAACTACCATTTCAGCTCATGGATGGGTGACTCACAGCTCTCTGTACTTACACCCTTATGGATGCCCCCAGATTGGAATCTAGTGCACACACACACACACACACACACACACACACACACACAGAGAGAGAGAGAGAGAGAGAGAGAGAGAGAGAGAGAGAGAGGCAGAGAGAAAGACAGAGAGAGAGAAAGACAGAGAGACAGAGAGAGACAGAGGTAGAGAGAATTTTTAAAGAAAAAAAGTTAAATGCTATGGCCCAAAAATTTGTTGTACAAGATTGAGATCTGGAACACAACAGACTATAAGACCTATGGTATGTTCTTTCTTAGCCTGGGGATCTGGTTTTGTCCCTCTGATGATACTGTTGAGTGAACATATTTAATAGAGGAGGCAAATAAGAAACCAGATGGGAAACTTCCTGCCCAACACTGGAACAGAATGAGTTCTCTGGGGATAGCACTCAGGCCTGCATGGCCCTTTCTTGTAGGGTTTGTGGGAGTGCGCATGGCGTTTCTGTCTGTGCAGCCCATTCTCTGGGTAAGAATGTGAGCCATCAGCCTTCTGAGAGTCCACACAGGAGCTCATTCCTGACCTGTTTCACATGACTGGGAAGAAATTTGGAAATGAGAATCTGCCTGTCATATTTTAGGCTATTTGTCTTTAATATTTAGAACTTGGTCATTCATAATGGTTATTTAAGCTGGCCCTGATGGTATGAGTCTGTTATCCCAGGATTCATTCTGCTGAGACAGAAGGATCACACTTCATGGATATTTTAGACTACAAAAGTAAGGTAATGTATAAATAGCGGAATAGAAATTGCATAAAATACTACAAATATGTTCCTTTTCTTAGTCCAAAGTTTTAATTCTCCCCAGAGAAAGGTGATTACTGGGAATCTCAATGTGTCTGACAGGAAGGGAAGAGTGAGGAGTAGGTGGTGTCACACGCCTCCTGAATTGCATTATGGAAGGAGCCAAAGCCAACAGTACAGTGTGCTACCTTAGTGACACTTACTAGGGTCCCTGAGGGAACAGACCATTAGTAGGACCTTGTGTCTCAGGTCCCTTGGAGAGTCCATGTTTAGCTTATTTTCCACCAGCCAATTTAAAAACCTAGATTTCTTCATTTTTTTTTCCAGAGAAAGACTATTTACCGATGTCACTCTTGCATGTTAGGAATGCTATGTGGGTGAATGCACGAAGCTATGAATACAGAGAAGACACTTGGATACAGATACATGGAGACTGTAGGGTCCATGGTTACCAGGGAATGGTTCAGTTAAAAACAGACACAATGACCTTGATTAGAAGAAAATATCGTGAATGTTTTTGATGACATGTTCAACTTTCCTTTCAACTCCTTCCAACTCCCGCACCCCATTTTATAGTGCAGAAACAGAAAATAGAAGAGTCTAGAGAGGTAAGGTCTTTTGGTTTGTGTCAGTTGCTTTGGAATGTGTAGTCTTGAAGAATTCCTCTTTCTTCCTGTTCCTTTCTCCTTCTCTTTCTCCTCACCCCTTTCTCCTCTCCGTTCTTTTTTAATTTACTTATTTTTATTCAAAGTGGTTTTCACATAATATATTTCCTTCCTTTTTCCTTCTGTCTACAGCTTCTCTCAGATCTTACCACCTCCTTACCCACCCAACATTATTTTCTCTCTTTCCTTCAATGGGGGAGGGGAAGAAAAATAAAACCTACAGAAATACAAACATGATTATCAAAATAATCACCTCAAACAAAAGCATTCTCTGTCAGATGTCACATTGGATCACCTGAGCTTTCTGACCCTATGTTGTTTCCATACCTGTACACATGATACTGATTCAAGCAAAGAGAAGTTTTGTCCCATCTTCTTTGTAATTCTCAGCAGAGGTGTTCTTCTTGTGGCTGAATGGAGATGCTCATTTTGGTTCTACATTTCTGTTATAGAGATGGCCAGTGTACAGATGACAAAAATCCACTATGTCAAAACACTACCCATGAGTTAAAGTTAGTCAGTTCCGCTCTTTGATTTGCTACTCTGTGATCTCTAGAAACTTAAATCCCAGTCCATCACGACTACCCACAGTAAAAGCTCCTCCTATAGCTGATGGGAAAGACCACAGACCCCAACAGTTCTCTCTCAGATAATTTCCTTTCCCTGTAGCAACTGATGTTTTGTGCGTGTGCTCTATGCAAGTGTGTGCCATGCATGTTGTCTGTGCATCTGTTTCCAAGACAACCAGCCCCTGTGGAAAGGCACTGTTTGATGTTTTACCCATCTTTCCACTCCACGTTAGTATTAGAGTATGCAGATTCTATGCAGATTTCAAAACTAATTTTTTCCTTTTAGCAAGAATTTATTTATTATTGTGGTGGGAGGCGTTGATGGAAGTGGGGTGTGTGGGTGTATATGTACAGGTTCCATGGCACCTGAGACGGTCAGAGGACAACTTTGTGGAGCTGCTTCTCTTCTACCTTTCTGTGGGTTCCAGGAATGTAGCCTGGGTCACCAGGCCTTCCTAACCTTAGGGTCACAGTTCAAGGCTGAAAATACAGGAGCCAGGAGCCATTCAGTTCTTAGCTCAGTTCTAAAATGCACATCATGATTAGGTTCGTAGTGTTAGGTATCTGTCTTTTCAACGTTCTACTTTTGTGTTCTATTACATGAGTCTATGGATGGATGCTAATATGAACTGCTTTTGTTTTAATGATTTTTTAGTTTGTCTGATGTTTATTGAGGAAACTTTTCTATGACTTAATACTACATCTCTGTGTGGTACTGTTCATTCACTGTTAAGTTTTGTGGTGAATGGGGCTCCTGCAGTCCCAGATACCCAGTGATGCTGAATCATGAATGAAAAAATTCTGCTCAGATCTGTAAAGGGACCTTCCTGTTTATTTCTCAACAACTTTTTCTTCAGCTCAGTTGTCTTCCATGGATTTCAGAATGAAGTTTTCCAGAGTACAGCCCAACCCCAAGCTGTGGACAACGTCTACATTATTGAAGACAGTAAAGTTCCAGTTGCCCATTGAGTGGCCATCATCCAAGACTGCAGAAGAAAGAATGGGATGCCCATGCTGTTGTATTTTTCCTGTGTCAGTTCATGTGGTGTTCCCATTTGTCAGCAGTAGTGGCGAGGGTGGCCCACTCGCTGTTCATAGGCCGAGTCATTGTTCATATAGTACTCATCCTTACCACACACTGGGGAGCATTCTCTCAAACAGGAACAGTTATAATGTCCTGTGTTCTTTACATGGCCCAAGTTGTGTCTGTGAGAGGCAATCACTGGTAATGCAGAAAATGGACTTATATCTTAGTTACTGAAACCATCAAGAAGCAAGGAATAAGATTTAAAAATAAAAATAAATAAATAAATAAACAAACACAAGTGGAGAGGGCAAGACTTAATTTAGAAGTACTTCATGATTATGTTTTCTTTCTTTTATTGCAACTTAAAACATTATTTTTCTCACCTTCCCCAAAGGGGCTTAAGTCATGGGAGCTGCAGGTTTAATTTATCTGGTAGAGAAACAGAAAGGAGTCTAGAGGTGTCCATACTTTCTAATGTCTCCTGAAATATGATACCGTGTAATATGGTGGATCTTAGGATAAGAATGTGAGTTTCCATCAGGAGAGGTTACCATGGTGAATCTGGACCAGGCAGACATCTGGGAAGAAGATAATGGGCACAGGATTGAGTTCATTAGTGCTGTTTCCACTACACTTCTGTCTTGATGCTCACTGTTCCTATACTGACCGAGCTCTGAATTAGGAGCTAGAAGGAGGCAATGTAGAAATGGAAGGAGAAATAGGGAGTGGGACTCTGGGTCTCAGTCTTAGAGAAGTCCTATTGCAGGTGGGACAGTGTTTGGGGCCATCTCTTGTTTCATGTAGAGTTCTAAGTTTCTGTCTCCAGGCCATGTTTCTATTTAAATGTATTTCAGAAAGCACAGCATTTTTCAAAGTGAATCAGTTTGTCACAATCAACATAATATTTGTTTTGCTAAGAGTTAACAAAGGCTGCTGTATTGATATCTTCATTGCCTGTTTGATTGTTCACAAGACCCAACTTTCAAGGGAGTATTAACTTCTACATGAGATTTTTTCCTCCTGAGTCTTGCTGCCTCTGGTTGTCCTTCTGTCTCCATATACCCTCTATAGCAAATACACACACACACACACACACACACACACACACACACACTTCATATGTACTCACACATGCAAATAACTAAGATGTAAAAACATTAAAAAACTTAAATATTGTAGTTGAACAAGGTAGACAAGTCCAATATTTAGATACCAGTTATTGGTGCATTTAGTGATTTACTTAACGCACTACTTGTGATGTTCATTTGCCAAGCCTGGCTTCACTTGTTACCTACAACAGTCTGGAGAAATAGCTGAAGCAATGGGTCATTGCCCTTGACAACCTACTGACTGGCATATATGCTTCTGTGAAATTTTGCTTGCTTGCTTGCCCTATTTGTATTATTTTATTTTTATATGATAAATGTCTGTTTTCTAGTGAGAAAGAGAAGGGGTGTGGATTTGCATAGGAGAGGTTCTGGGAGGAGTTGAGGGAAGGGAAACAGAAATAGATCATATGGAAAAGACTATTTTCAATAAAAGAAAAGCAGAAAGAAAACATGAGAATACCAACTGGAGCTATCATGGAAGCCTTTTGGGAGTCACACTAGCTCCTGTCTTCCCCTTTCAGTGGTGTTTGAGTACTTATTTGAGCAAGATTCCTACAACAACAAGACACGTCTAACTGGCCATTTTTTAAAAATGAAATGATAGTCACATGATATTTGATAAAATTTATGACTATCCAAAATTATTTTCAAGGCAGAGGGCATTTTTGTGAAATAGAAGACCCAGAAATTAGTGTGTTCACCCTTGGATGGAGGAGGAGACAGAGACCCAGAAAACAGAGCAGACCTGCCTTGACCCAGATCACCAGGTCTAATTCAAACACATGGTACCTTTCCCTCACCCCAGTATGACCAAAAAAGCTTGGTTGCCAAGGCAATGGGGTACACACCTTTAACCCCAGCGGCTCACAAGCAGTATCATCAAGCTACTCCTGAGCTCATACCTAGCCCTTGTGCTATAAATTTTAAAACAAAGGAACAGGAACATATAGATCCCACACAAAAAAACTTATACAACCCAGAGGTTCACAGTCTTGCCTGTACCTGGGGGAGATTGGTGTAAAAGGAGAAAATTCAGACTGTGACTCCAGAGATGATAATGGTCCTGTTTTGAGGGTGAGACCTGAGGACTTGTTGACATGACACTCTCCATATGATGCTTGCTAATGATCAGTCAGGGTCTTGAACCTCTGGACTAGGCCTTTCTTCCCCTTCTGTAGACCGTATCCTTGAGTTTGAAAACATGTGCAAGCTACACCACTGGCTTCACGGGTGAGGCCTATTAATCCATGTCCTCCCATCCCACCCCAAGGTCTGTAGCTAGGGAAGGCAGACATGAGAATCCTCTGTTTCTATGATATCACGACTCAGAGGAGATGCTGATGGACACCAATGACATGGAAAGGTCTACTCACCTGGTTCAATGATGACTAATTCCAGATCTAATTTTTCATCGTTTATTGGACTAAGGAATTGTATCCTGCAGCAGTAGGTCCCATGGTAGGATCGAGTCACATTCATTACGGTCAGGCACACATTGCCTTTGTAGAAATTCCAGATATCCAGTATCTGCTGGATTTCTGATATGTCACATTGCTGTTATTAGTGCTGAACACCTATTGGCACACTGTGACTAAGGACAGGGTCCTTTGCTTGAGCACAGAGGCAAAAATGCCCTGGAGGTAAAGAGAATGGAGCTGCAGGGCATTTGGGCATTCTTACTGCCCTCAACTATGTACACATGTACCAAAGACAGAGGGGGAGGGAAGGCAGGATGGTGAGGGGGTTGTGGGTGGGTCCATTTCTTCAAGTAATGTATCACAGAGTTAAAGGTGAAACTTCTGTTGCCCTTTTAAGAGGAGGACTGACTGTGCCAATGATTATGTAGCTCAAGAAACAGCAGAGAACCAAGTTGAAATACCCATTAAGATTGTACAAGCCTCTAATCCTGGAGCTTGGCAGGAAATTCTTAAACTGGAGTCCAGACTGACTGATAGAGCAAGTTTCAGGCTAGTCTAGGTATCAAAGACCAGTCTTAACATTACATCGGGCCAGGAAAGTACTCCCTGAGGCCAGCAAGAAACTCTGAGGTTGGTGAGAAAAGGAATCATGTGCATACACACACACACACACACACACACACACACACACACACACACACTATGCATCAAGACTCCAACAAACAAGTTCCAACAACCTCACACATACATGTATATGTACCTGTATATGTGTATACACATTCATACACACATACATACAAACATATACATACACACATATATACACACATATATACACACGCATTCACACATTGGGTGATTAGGTACTTGGAGCAAAGTTCCAACAACTTTGTTTTTTCCCCCACAGTTTATATATCACAGCAAAATCTTTCAAGCAATACAAAAATCACAATGTGATTACATTCCATTTTTCATTAAGTGATAAATCACAATGAGTATACATAGAAAAACATGTTTTCAATACACTCACATACATTAACATTATGTAATATAGGTAAAAAATTT
>JAJTUV010003528.1:0-52090 GCA_021653895.1 Mastomys natalensis
AAGCTAGTTGGATTCTCTCTTGTATAATAAAAAGAACTCCAATTTCTGGAGTCCCTACATTTCAAACAAAATTTATTTGCAAATAAATTAGGAAAGGCAGGGTATAAATTAGAAGATATAAGTATAGTTATTGAGAGTCCTTATAAATCATTCAAAAAGAAGAATTATATGCAATCCTTATGGTGTTATTGGATTTTCTATAGTCTGTTAATATAATCACTGACTCTCAATATGCAGAACAAGTTGTTTTGCATATAGAGACTACTGATCTTATTCAAGATCATTTTGAATTGACTTCACTGTTTATTCAGTTACAAGTTACCAGAAATTGGAATCATCCATTGCATATAACACACACCAGATCCCATGCAGGTCTGCAAGGCCCTCTGGCCCAAGGTAATAATAAAATTGATCAGCTACTGATAGGAAGAGTATTAGGGATTTCAAAATTTCATAAAAACCTGCGATGTTAACAGCAAATGTTCAAAGAAAGAATTCTTTATCACTTGGCAACAAGCTAAGTAAATTGTGAGGAACTCCTCATCAGTGGCAACCACATCTTAAGAAACCAGTATTTATCATACATTCAGAATATGAATATATAGCATATATATTCAGAACATAACCACTATCAGACCATCATGCTACATATTTTTTAGGTTAGAGAATTTTTCTTCTATGATTTTGTAGAAAATATTTTCTGTTCCTTGGAGCTGGGATGCTTTTCCTTCTATTCCTATCTTTCTTACATTATGTCTTTTCACAGTATTCCAGATTCCCTGCATGTTTTTTGTCATGGAAACTGGCATGTACTGGGGTTCAGGCAGGGGAATGGGGCAGGGTGAAGGATATAAATAGGCCATCCTTGTTTTGACAGCCTGATGGAGGCCAGTAGAGAAGTGGCCAGATAATGGAGTTCTCGGGACAGCTGGCAGCCAGCACTGGAATAAATTTCTTTTTCAGTGTGAAGTGTTCTTGCTCTATGAGTAATGTGTCCTTTCTTAAAGACAACATAATTTGGACTAGTGTGACCACTCTGTGGATCCAGGTTTGTGCCAGTGAGAAAATGCCATGAATTTGATCCCAGGTATCAAATGTTAGAAAATAGAATCAATTCCTTTTCCTGAGAAATTGTGATGATCTAGACAATGGATTATATCTATTTTATGTAGGTCTGATCTTTGCTTCATTGTTGTTTTTTCTACTCTTTACAGAAATTTTAAGAGCTATATGCTGTCACAAACAGCTAATGGTCAGCCACAGAGAAAAGCCTATCTAAGGGAGGATATGTTGGTCAGGATCAGTCCTAAAGGAGAGCCAGTATGGAAGATGGAGGGCCCTCAGAACCCTATAGATATTTTTAGTTGAAGATCTCCATGGACTCCCACATTTGGTGCTCCTCTCCCCATTTTCATTAATTTATTTATTTATGAGTTTTATATTCTGATTGCAGTCTACTACCTCCTCTCTTCCCAGTTCCACTCTTATTAATTCATTCCCTCATTACCATCTCTCATTCTCCTCAGAGGGGTAGTCCCCCTTGGGTACCATAATGTCCTGGGACGTCTGGTCTCAGCAGGACTAAGCAATCCTCTCTCACTGAGGCCCAATCAGGCAGTTCAGGTAGGGGAAGTGGATCCAATGGAAGGAAAGTCAGAGACAACCCCCACTTTGATTGTTAGAAGATCCACATGAAGACAGATCCACATAAGCTACAAATGTGTAGGGGGCCTAGGTACAGCCCATGCATGTTTTCAGGCTGGTGTTTCAGTTTCTGTTAGCCCCTATGGACCCAGGTTAGTTGAATCTTCAGGTATTCTTGTGGTTTCTTTGACCCCTCTAGCTTACTCAATTCTACCACCACTACCCCCATCTCTTTCACAAGACTCCCAGAGTTCTGCCTGTTCTTTGGCTGTTGGCTCTTGCATTTGTTTCCATCTGCTGCTGGATGAAGCCTCTCAGGAGACAGTTATACTAAACTCCTGAAAGCAAGCATAACAGATTATCATAGGCAAATGTCCTATGATTCCCAGGTGATAGCTGGGACCAGCTCTATACAACCCTCTAAAATTAACATGGCCCCGGGAAGAAAACCCAGATCATGAACTTTTACCTGGCCTTTAGTGGTACCAGACCCTCCACTGATTCAGGGCACTCATTTATTTTATGTTAGGAAACAGCATGGTTGATTAGCCAGTACCAAAGATCCATATGAGTCGTGTCATGTTAAAATTCATTTTGCTCCTGATGACTATTATAGGTCAGGGCATAATGGGCATTGTTTTGTCTATACTGTCCATTACAATAACTATTGTCACCTTGTCTTTGGCAATTCAGTGCTACAAATTGGCCCTGCTACTGCAGGGCCCAATTAGACACATGGTATTTAATTTATTCAACTGAATATTAGCATCTCTAATCAAAAGGTCTGACACAAGAAAAGGGGCAACAACCAGGATTGTCAAATGTGCTAGTGCCCAATTCACCATTTTTCTTCTTATTATAAGATCAGCAAAGGGTATGTCTTCTGGCCTTCCAATTGTGAAGGATAAGGTTTTTACACAATATACCCACTCTAGAATTGCAAATTTATTTAGCCTTAAAAGTCATTGATTGATACCAAACCAAAAAATATCAGATATCTCCAACTCCTTTTCACAAGGCCATATTTTGACACATAATTCATCAGACTATTAAGATTTTTAATTGTTAAACCTAGAAACTCCACTTAGTAGGTCAAGAATCAAGGTCAAACTCAGCCTCATCCAGTTTTATGTTCCTTTCACTATCATTTCACATCCTTAATATCACTTCCCACACACATTTCCCCTTGAATTAATTAGCAAATCCATTCAGCTCTTCAGTAGTGTAGCACACTCTTCAGGAATATGCTTACATTTAATTCTTGTTATAGATCCAGTGCAACTTTCCATGTTCACTGAGGGACATCAGCATTGTCATACCTGGAATTTCCTCCAAAGAAAGTCAATTGTTGGTTTAACAGGTAATGAATGATTATTTTCCTCAGCTAAAGATGAAAAATGTGATCAGAGGTGTGATTGTACCTCCTATTGATTGTGGGGCCATGGAAGGGTTGCAGGTGTGGCTATGCCCCCAAAACCCTGGGCCCTCTTCATTTCACCTGTGAACTTCAGTCACATAAGACACGGGTAAAGGGCGTGCCTTAGAACCCTCTGCCTTGAGATTTACATATTAATGAGGCCGGGGGGGGGGACATTAGGTAATTAAGTCTCTTCCCTAGTCCAGCCCCTTTCCAATAAAAGGGAACTCCTCCTGGCTTTTTTGGGGGAGCGCGCCAGATTCACCATTCTTGTCAAGAAAACTACTTCGTGGAAGCACAGTCTGCGTGTTTTTATGGGCCTACTTCTAAGACGGTGACCGTCTCAACCATGTGGGAACTACAGCGCACCAGGTGGGAAGTGCTCCAAACCCAGGCCTCTGCTTTGCCCCCCCCCCCCCCCCCCCCCCCCCCCCCCGCTGTGCTGCCGCTTTGGCCGGAGGGCCCTAATCCCACGCAGGAGACCCTGCCTCAGTCTCCGGCCTCCTCTATCGCCATGCGGGAGGCTTGGGGTCACTGGGACCCCGCCCTCGTTTTGTCCCACAGTTGATGACAAAGAGACTTATTCCTTAGGGGAGATTAACTTGTTCTTTACCAATTAATGCACTTACTTTAACTGTTGATACTTTCTGAGGCTGGGATTTTAATTTTGTTTAAACAAGCCAACCTTATAATCAGAGTTTCAGTTTGATTTTCTGAACCTTGGGCCCTGTGGCTACTTTTCTGTTCTAGGACACACTTAGAAACCATTAGATTGCTTATGCACAAGAGGTGGTCACTTTTATCAGTATGTTCATTGTTGTCTTTCATCACATTATGAGACTCTGAATGTTGGTTAATTTTATCAGAGATTATTGTTTACCTTTGTCAGTTTATCCAGAGATGATATGAGCAACCTACCAGTGTAATCATTTTCATTACTTTTCCACAAACTGTCAAAGGTTTTCTATACAGAGACAGTTAATCCATTGTCACTCCCAATTGGTGAATCAGGATAATCAAATGCATTTTTCTATTTATGTTTGTAAAATAGTTTGCATCATGGGCCTTTGGTTCTTTCTGAGCTTCTGTGAGAGGCTTCAGTAATTGGAGAAATTTCAGTAATAATTGGTGTTGTCAAATTGAGAGCTTATTGGAGATATTAAAGAAGTATTCATACTTATAATTATTTTGCTCTTGAACCACTTGTAATATCAAAATACCTATTGGTCAGGGTTCTCTAGAGGATCAGGGACTATATTTATATGTATGTATGGTTGTATATTTGTATGTATTTATGTACATATATATCATTTCTATATGTGTATCTGTCTACTTGTCTGTCTGTCTATGGAGGTGATTTGTTAGAATGGTTTATAGACTGTGGTCCAGCTTTTGCATCGATGTGTGTCTAGAAATGTGTGGTCATTTAGTCAATAAAATAGTCATTTAGTCAATAAAGCTGGATGTCTCAGCTGGTCTTTAGTGTATTTGCAAATCACAGAGAAGTAAGTTCTAATGCTAGTGAAGGAATGGACTTGATAGCCAGAGTAAAAGTTAGCAGACAAAGATAACAAGGTCTTTTGTCCTTTATATAGGCTGCCAGCACAAGGTCTGGTCCAGATTAATAATGAATATCTGCATCTCAAAAAATCTGCAGATAAGGCAAATTTTTACACTTAGAAGATCTATATTAGAAGTGGAGCTTTGAACTTCAAAGGCTTAAATAAAAAAAAATACACTAGAGATTTGCTCAGTTATTTCAACTTTAGTTAATCCTACATATGGTCAAGTGGACAATCAAGAATAGTCTTCACAGGGTCTTAATAAATTATAGTGGATATTTGATGCATGACAAGAACAAACTAATAGAGACTTTAGCCTGACATTTTATGTGTGTCCATTGGAACCTAGTCATTGCTCAGGATCCATCAAGTAGCCCTAGTAGTCATGGAAACATAAGAATGTGTACAGTTACTTATTTCAGTTAAGGTTGGCAGTTGCTAACATTAGATTTCCTAGAAAAGAGAAAAAAGGTAAGAATTTTATATTTTCCATGTTGTTTCTATTAATCACCTTCACTATCCCAGGACAGAGAATACCAAAGAAGGCCTCTGACATGTAGAACAGGTTACTATTGGTCATTCTTTCCATTTTAGTAAATTCTGCTGAATTTACTAAATTCTGCCAGAAGCCCTGTGTGTGAACGTGTGAATATTTTGCCTTCAGGGCCTGCACTGTACAACTCACTGATGTTGTATATGTGAATTATTGACTCTGTAGCATTTTCTAATGTATTAAATGAGACTGTTAATAGTGTGGATAACATTGGAGTGTCACTAATATCCTGAAGTATTTAAAGTAGGAGTAAACTAAGCAAAACACAAGTTATTAATACAAAGGTTTGTGAGAGCTCAACAGTCAGCAAGGCTTTATTTACTGAGCAGGAACATATGCCTAACAGAACTTCCTTCAGTCAGATTCTTCACAACTTCATGTGACTTCCTCTCTGATCAATATTGGCAGTGATTTAGAAGAATATAGGTGATATTGTCATCCTCAAAAATGGGTCACTATACCCCAAACCAAAAAGGTAAAACAAAAATTTATTTCTTTTTGCTTGGTTCCTTACAAAAAGCTTGTATCTACCCTGAGGTTCAGACAAAAACAGCACCATATCCTGCCAAGGTAGCTCATTTGTCTGGCACAAAATCATTCCCCATGTTACTTTCATTTATCCTTCAAAGCATACTGGTCCTTTACTCCACTGTCTCAGATCTACTTTCACTGAAAGCAGATGAGTAAGGATATTGAACATTTCTTTATGCATTTCTCAGCTGTTCACGATTCTTCTGTTGAGAATTCTCTGTTTATCTCTGCACCTTATTTTTAAATTGGGTTATTAGGGTTGTTGGTGTCTAACTTTTTGAGTGCTTTATGTATGTTGCATTTTAGCTCTCTGTCTGATGTAGAGTTGGTGAAGCTCTTTCCCCAATCTGTAGGCTATCATTTTGTACTATTGATAGTGTCCTTTGCCTTACAGATGCTTTTACATTTCATGAGGTCCCATTTGTTAATTGTTTATCATAGTGCCTGAGTTATGGGTATTCTGTTTAGAAGTTATCTCCTATGCCAATGAGTTTACAGCTATTCTGTGGGGCTGCAAAGGGATGGTTTGGTCTCCCCGGTAGAGCACTGGGTTTGAGATAGCCAGAGACCCAACAGGGACATGGCCTGCCAGGGACAGCATGCATCTCCCCACATTCCCAGAGTCCAGACTCCCACATGCTGCCTATATCCCCCATTAGCCTGTATCTTGCAGACACATGTGGCTCAGAGTAGCTCCTCCCAGAGAAGTTTTGCATCACCATCCAAGTAGAGGGAGTGACTAAAAGAGATTTCCATATTTATGAGTCACCTAAGGTGGTGTGTCTGTGTGTGTGTGTGTAGCTAATTAAGTTATTCCCACCCAGTTCCTCCTCCTTCCCCCTCCCTATTTAAGCTGAGTCCCCCCTAGCTTTTATGGGGGGTGTGCACATCCAACTACCACACCATGAACAATAAACTTCTTAAATCCATGGACTCCATGTGTCTTCTGGGGCCTGCCACAGCCAAGTTTCCAGCCTTTGGAAAGTTCAGACTTTCTCCAGTATGTGGGACCTGCTGATGGAGAAAGCCCACGGGACTCTGCCACCTGCCTGTCCCGAAGTAGCTGCCGCACGGGTCCAGGGCACCCCCCCCCCCGCATGAGTGTTTTTTCCCACACTATTCTCTACTTTTTTTCTATTAGATTTAGTGGATGTTTTGGGTTAGGAGTTTTTTACACTTTGTATTTTCTTTGACAGTTGTGTCAATGTTTTACATGGTATCTTTTGCACATGACATTTTCTCTTCTATCTTTTGTATTTTGTTGGTGATGCTTCTGACTGTGACTCCTGAGCTCTTTCCTAGGTTTTCTGTCTCCAGGGTAGTTTGTCTTTGAGGTTTCTTTATTGTTTCTACTTCCACTTTTAGATCCTGAATGGTTTTGTTTAATTCCTTCACCTGTTTGGTTGTGTTTTCTTGCAATTCTTTAAGGGAATTTTGTGCTTCCTCTTTAAGGCCTTCTACCTGTTTACCTGTATCCTCCTGTATTTATTTAAGGGAGTTATTTTTTTTAAATAGTTTTTATTAGTAATCTTTTAAAAATGTTAATCAAATGCTTTATAAGTTTGGTAGTGCTCATTAACAAGATGCCCATACACTCAGAAGTGTAACCCCATACCCAACCTAGATATACCAACTATCTTTAACTGGCAGAGACATGCGAACATCCACCTCCATATTCCCCTCCCCTGTCTCATCTCCTAGCTCCTCATCTCCTTATCCTCCTCCTCTTAAGGGAGTTATTCATGTCCTTTTTACATTCCTCTATCATCATCAGGAGAAGTGATTTTAAACCTGAATTCTATATTTCCAGTGTCATGTGGTATTCAGGACTTGCTATAGTGAGAGAACTAGGTTCTGATGATTCCAGGTAACCTTGCTTTCGGTTTCTTATGTTCTTGTGCTTGCCTTTCACCATCTGGTTATCTCTACCTGCACTCACTGTCTCTGACTGGAACCAGTCTCTCCTGTTATCTTGGTTGTGTCAGAACTCCTCAGAGTTCAGCTATCTCTGTGATACTCTGATCCTGAGCTCCTGGGTGGAAGAACTCTTGGGACTCATGCTGCCTTTGGGATCCTGAAATCCTATGATCCTGCTGTGTAGGGTTCCTGAGAATCCAGCTTCCTCAACTGCTGTGAGTGATTCTCTGCTGCTTTGAGTACAGTGGTTCCTCTGGAATGGGTCAGTATATGGTGTCTTCAGGGAGTAGACCAGCTAGGAGTCTGCCCCAGCAGAAAGGAACAAGGGAGGGGCAGAAGGGGAGTGGTTTTCTGGAGGGTGGGGTTTGGGTTGTGATGGGTTTTGAGTGCCACAGGCTCCCAGCTGCAGCTCTGGGGCTCAGGGTTGTGGGGAAGGATTCTTACCCACTGCTCTGAGCACAGTGGTTCCTCTGGGATGGGTCTGGGTATGGTGTCTTCAGAGGAGCAGACCAGCTAGAAATCTGCCCTGGCAGAAAGTCATAGTTCTTTTAAAAAACTTTTATTCAATCCTTTATTTTACACTTCAGATTTTATCCCCCTTCCAGTCCTCCCTCTGATTGTTCCACATCCCATACCTCCTCTGCATCCTTATCTCCATGAGATATCCTCACTCCCCAACCCTGACCCTACCAGACCTCTCCACTCTCTGGTGCCTCCAGTCTCTTAAGGATTGGTTGCATCTTCTCTGAGTGAACCCAGACCTGGCAGTCCTCTGCTGTATATGTGATGGGGGCCTCGTATCAGCTGGTATATGTTGCATGGTTGGTGGTCCAGTGTCTGAGAGATCTTGGGGATCCAAGTTAGTTGAGACTTCTGGTCTTTCTACAGGGTTGCCCTCCTCCTCAGCTTCTTTCAGCTTTTCCTTAATTCAGCCACAGCGGTCAGCAGCTTCTCTGTACTGGTTGGGTGTAAATGCATCTAATTCTTTCAGCAACTTTTTGGGTCATTTGGAGGGCAGTCATGATAGGTCCCTTTTTTGATCAATACAAGTTGATATAGTAAAAATGACCATCCTACCAAAAGCAATCTACAGATTCAGCACAATCCCCATCAAAATCCCACCACAATTCTTCAAAGACATGGAAAGAGCAATTCTCAAATTCATTTGGAAAGCAAAAAACCCAGAATAGTGAAAACAATTCTTAACAATAAAAGAACTTCTGGAGAAATCACCATCCCTGACCTTAAGCTATACTACAGAGCAATAGTGGTAAAAACTGCATAGTATTGGTACAGAGACAGACACGTTTATCAATGGAATAAATTTGAAGACCTAGAAATAAAACCACACACTTACAGACACTTGATCTTCAACAATGAAGCCAAAAAATATACAATGGAAAAAGAAAGCATCTTCAATAAATAGTGCTGTTTTAACTGGCAGTCATTATGTTGATGAATGAAAATATATCCATATTTGTCACCTTGCACAAAGCTCAAGTCCAAGTGGACCAAGGACATCAACATAAAATCAGATACACTGAATCTAATAGAAGAGAAAGTGGGAAAGAGCCTCGAACTCATTGGCACAGGGGAAATTTCCCAAACACAACTCCAATGACTCAGGCTCTAAGATCAGGAATTGATAAATGGGATCTCATGAAACTGAGAAGCTTCTGTAAGGCAAAAGGCATAGTCAATAGGACAAAAACACAACCTACAGATTGAGAAAAAAATTTTCACTAACCCTACATCATGAGACCCCATGGATATATTTTCAATTTTCTACATAATGACTGCCAGTTAAAACAGCACTGCTTATTGAAGATGCTTTCTTTTATTTTCATCGTATATTTTTGGCTTCTTTTTCAATGATAAGTGTCCATAATTGTGTGGGTTTATTTTTGGGTTTTCAATTTTATTCCATTGATAAATGTGTCTGTCTCTGTACCAATACCATGCAGTTTTTACCACTTTTGTTCTGTAGTATAGCTTGAGGTCAGGGATGGATATTCCCTCAGAAATTCTTTCACTGTTAAGAATTGTTTTGCCTACCCTGGGTTTTTGTTTTTCCATGTGAAATTGAGAATTGCTGTTTCCAGAGTTTTTGTAACAGCTTGCAGTCCCACCAACAGTGGAAGAGTGTTCCTTCTCCACATTCTCACCAGCATCTGCTGTCACCTGAGTTTTCGACCTCAGCAGTTCTGACTGGTATGAGGTGGACTCTCAGGGTTGTTTTGATTTGCATTTCCCTGATGACTAAGTACATTGAACATTTCTTCAGGTGCTTCTTAGGCATTTGAGATTCTTCAGTTGAGAGTTCTTTGTTTATCTCTGTGCCCCATTTTTAATAGGGCTTTTTGGTTCTCTGGAGTCTAACTTCTTGAGTTCTTTGTATATATTGGATATTAGCTGTCTATCAGATATGGGGTTGGTAAAGATTTTTTCTCAATCTGTTGCCTGCTGTTTTGTCCTATTGATAGTTTCCTTTGCCTTACAGAGGCTTTTCAATTTTATGAGATCCAATTTGTCAATTGTTGATCTTAGAGCCTGAGCCATTGGTGTTCTGTTGAGGAAATTCTCCCCTGTGGGGGTGTGTTTGAGTCTCTTTTCCACTTTTTCTTCTATTAGATTCAGCTTATATTGTTTGATGCTGTGGTCCTTGATCCACTTGGACTTTAGTTTTTGTACAAGGAGACAAGAATGGATCAATTTTCATTCTTCTACATTCTGACCTCCAGTTGAATCAGCATCATTTCTTGAAAATGCTGTCTTTTTTCCACTGGATGGTTTTTGGCTTCTTTGTCAAAGATCAGGTGACCATAATTGTGTGGGTATATTTCTGGGTCTTTAGTTCTATTCCATTGATCTACCTGTCTGTCTCTGTACCAATACCATGGTGTTTCTTTAAATCACTATTTAAAGCTCTGTAGTACAGCTTGAGGTCAGGAATGGTGTTCCTCATTGTTGAGAATAGTTTTTGCTCTCCTGAGATTTTGATATTTCAGATGAATTTAAGAATTTTTCGTTCACTCTCTGTGAAGAATTATATAAGAATTTTGATGGCAATTTCATTGAATCTGTAGAATGTTTTTGGTAGCATGGTCATTTTTGCTGTGTTTATCCTACCATCCATGAGCATGGGAGATCTCTCCATTTTCTGAGGTCCTCTTGGATTTCATTCTTGAGAGACTTGAAGTTCTTGTTATACAGATCTTTAATTTGTTTGTTTAGAGTTATACCAAGCTATTTTATATTACTTGTAACTATTATGATGAGTATTGTTTTCATATTTTCTTTCTCAGCCTATTTATCCTTTGTGTACAGGGAAGGCTATTGATTTGTTTGAGTTAATTTTATATCCAGCCATGTTGCTGAAATTATTACTTAGCTGTAGAAGTTCCCTGGTAGAATTTTAGGGGTCACTTATGTATATGATCATATCACCTGCAAATAATGATACCTTGACTTCTTTGCCAATCTGTATCTGTTTGATCTCCTTTTCTTGTCTTATTGCTCTGGCTACAACTTTGAGTACTATATTGAATAAATATGGGGAGAGTGAGAAGCCTTGTTTTGTCCCTGGTTTTAGTGAGATTGCTTCAAGTATCTCTCCATTTAATTTGATATTGACTGTTGGTTTGTTGTATATTGCTTTTACTATCTTTAGGTATTGGCCTTGAATTCCTGATCTTTTCAATACTTTTAACATGAAGGGGTGTTGAATTTTGTCAAATGCTTTATCTGCATCTATTGAGATGATAATGTGTTTTTTTCCTTTGCATTTGTTTATATAGTGGAATACGTTGATAGATTTTTAGTATATTGAACCAACCTTGATCTCTGGGATAAAGCCTACTTGATTATGGTAAATGATAGTTTTGATTTTGTGATTCGGTTTAGTAGAATTTTATTGAGTATTTTTGCATCTATATTCTTAAGCAAAATTGTCTGAGGTTCTCTTTCTTTGTCCGGCCTTTGTGTGGTTTATGTATCAGAGTAAGTGTGGCTTCATAGAATGAATTAGGTAGTGTTCCTTCTGTTTCTATTTTATGGAATAATTTGAGGAGTGTTGATATTAGCTCTTGTTTGAAAGTTTGGTAGATTTCTGCACCAAAGCCATCTGGTCATGGGCTTTTATTGATTGGGAGCTTTTTAATGACTTCTATTTTCTTAGGGGATTTGGGACCATTTAGATAGTTTATCTGCTCTTGATTTAACTTTGGTACCTGGAATCTGTCTAGAAAATCATTCACTTCATCTAGATTTTCCAGTTTTGTTGAATATAGGCTTTTGTAGTAGGATCTGATGATTTTTTGAACTTCATCAGTGTCTGTTGTTATGTCTCCCTTTTCATTTCTGATTTTGTTAATTTGGATGCTGTCTCTGTACCATTTAGTTAGTTTGGCTAGGGGTTTATCTTCTTTGTTGATTTTCTCAAAGATCCACCTCTTGGTTTTGTTGATTCTTCTTATTGTTCTCTTTGTTTCTATTTGTTTGATTTTTGTCTCTGAGTTTGAGCATTTTCAGCTGTCTACTTTTCTTGCATCTGTTTGCTTCTTTTTGTTCTAGGTCTTTCAGGAGTGCTGTTAATTTGGTTGTGTAAATTCTTTCCAATTTCTTTACAAGGACACTTAGTGCTATGAATTTTCCTCTTAGCACTGTTTTCATTGTGTTCCATAAGTTTTGGGATGCTGTGTCCCTCGTTTCATAGAATTCCAGGAAGTCTTTAATTTTTTTTTTTTTGTTTGTTCCATGACCAAGTTATCATTGAGTAGGGAGTTGTTCAGTTTCCATGTGTGTGTGTGTGTTTTGCTATTGAACTCTAGCCTTAGTCCTTAGTGATCTGATAGGACACATGGGATTACTCCAATGTTCTTGTATCTGTTGAAGCTTGTTTTGTGACTGATTATATGCTCAGTTTTGGAGAAGGTACTATGACATGCTGAGAAGAAGGTATATTGCTTTGTTTTAGAGTGAAATGTTCTGTAGATATTTGTTAAATCCATTTGGTTCATAACCTTTATTAGTTTTACTGTGTCCCTGTTTTGTTTCTGTTTCAGTGACCTGTCACTTGGTAAGAGTGGGGTGTTGAAGTCTTCCACTATTATTATGTGTGGTTCAATGTATGTTTTGTGCTTTAGTAAGGTTTCTTTTATGAATGTGGGTACTCTTACATTTGGGGCATAGATGTTCAAATTGAAATTTTTTCAAGGTGGAATTTTCCTTTGATGAATATGAAGTGTCCTTCCCCATCTTCCTTGATAACTTTTTTGGTTGAAAGTCTATTTTATTGTATATTTAGATGGCAACTCTCACGTGTTTCTTGGGACCATTTACTTGGAAGACTGTTGTCTATGTTTTTACTCTGAGATAGTGGCTGTCTTTGTTATTGAGGTGTGTTTCTTGTATGCTGCACAATGCTGAGTCCTGAATGAATATCCAGTCTGTGAGGTTATGTCTTTTTAATTGGGAATTGAGTCTATTGATATTGATTGATACTAGAGACAGATGATTGTTCCTTTTATGTTTGATGTTGTAGGTGGCATTATGTGTACGTTATCATCTCCTTTTTGTTTTGTTCTGAGATGATTAATATCTTGTTTTTTCCTTGGTGTAGGTACCCTCCTTGTGTTCGAGTTTTCCTTCTAGGATCCTCTGTAGGGCTGGATTGGTAGTTAGATATTGCTTAAATTTGTTTTTTTTTTTCATGGAATATTTTGTTTTCTACATCTCTGATGATTGAGATTTTTTGCAGGGTATAGTAACCTGGGTTAGCATGTGTGTTCTCTTAGGGTCTGTATGACCTCTGTTCAGGCTTTTCTGGTTTTTAAGGTCTCTGTTGAGAAGTCTGTTGTAATTCTGATAGGTCTGCCTTTATATGTTACTTGGGCTTTTTCTCTTACATTTTAAAATTTTCTTTTCTGGTCCAATTTAGTTGGTGTTCTATAGGCTTCTTATATGTTTATGGTTATCTCTATGTTTTAGGTTGGGAATGTTTTCTTGTATGATTTTGTTTTCGCATCCTTTGAGCTGGGAATCTGTGCTCTCTTCTATTCCAATTGTTCTTAGGTTTGATCTTTTTATTGTGTCCTGGATATTTTGGGTTAGGAGTTTTTTCTGTTTTGATTTCCTTTTACCATTGTTTGATGTTTTCTAAGGTATTTTTGATGCCTATGTTTGGTATACAAGGCTGCTAAGCCTTTAATCAACTTGTTACCCATACTGACATTTACTCCAAGGCCTTCAGGGGTCTCTTAAACATAGGCTTCTTGCCTGTGTTCCTCCTGTAATAAGTACAAATCTACCTCAAATCTTTTTATAAATATTCTCATTTGTGTTATTATTCTAATATTTGAATTCTTAATAGGTTACAGATATCACCTCTCCACATATTATACTAATAAATGACTTGCTGTTGAGTGTTCCAGATCTACAGAGTCAATTTCAATCATCTATCTTGTCCAAACAGTCCTAACTCCAATATGAGGCCTGTATTCTTCCTGGTAAAAATGCCAAACACAAATGCATCTTAGCAGGGATTAGCCAAAACTGATATTGTACATAGCACAGTGGCAGCCAGTGCTAATCTCTAAGAAAGACCCTTGAAAGGAGGTCAGGGAAAATATGATCTGGGGAAACATTGGTGGTCCCTTTAAGAAGGGTGCTCTGTTCTCCTAGCACCCAACACCTTCCCTAGGAGACTGTAACTTTTAAAAGCTGTTTATGAACAACAAGCAGAAGGACAAGCAGAAGGACCCTTCCACAGAAGGCCACCTGAGATAGGAAAAATAGGACTGAGAAACAGTCTTGATTTAGAGAAGTTCACAAGGAGATTATCAAAACTGTCATCTAATTATTGAAGAATATTACCACTCCTTGGGTGCACCTCCCATGCCCTAGATGGGAAATGCTTCCCTGTCTCCTAAAATGTGTAGGTCTTTTTGATCTTTTTCATCTCTCTGTGCTTCTCAGTTCTTGTGTCACTTTGAAACTTGCTGTTGGGGACCTTCAAAATTTAGTTACTGTCATTCATGGGGACCCATATTTCTTTGTCTTGCTCAGAACCATAACTTTTACTTTCTGCCAGGGACCATCCTTATATCTGTTACTTTCACTGTCTGTCAGGCTGCTGCTTCATTTGCATCCCCTGGCTCAGTTCTTGCCATGTACAGCACCCTTTTTTCTTCAACTGTAAATTTATTTTTCATCTTGCTATGGTTTTCTTTCTAGGATATGTATTCGTTGCCTATTTCCCTGAATCAACTGGACAATACTCCTAGACAATGGCTCCTGACACAAGAAATCATATTACATTTTCAGAAAATGTCCTCTGCTTTCCATAGTTGTATTGTAACACATGGGCTCCTGTATTAAAACAAAAGCACAAATGCCTGAACAAAAATGAATGAATACAATAGAAAAGGGATATATTTGGATGCTAAATTGACAAGAATTTAATATTGTATATATAATATTGGATGTTTTTATCCTTTTAAAATTCACTTTACATCCAAATTGCTGTTCCCCCGTCAGTATTCCCTCCCACAGTCACTTCCCCCATACCCTTCTCCTTTTTTCTGTGAGAGTTGGTATCCCTCTAGATATTCCCCAACCTAGCACATCAAGTCTCTACAAGGCTAGATGCTACTCCTCAGGCCAGTCCAGTTAGGGAAACTGTAGCTACAAACAGTCAAGGGCTTCAGGGACTGCTTGCCCCCTTCCAGTTGTTCAGGACCCACATGAAGATTGAGCTGTACATCTGCTACATATGTGCTAGAGGCCTAGGTCCAGCCTGTGTATGCTCTTTGGTTGACAGTTCAGTCTCTGAGTGTCCCCAAGTGTACAAGATAATTGACTCTGTTGGTCTTCCTGGAGAGTTCCTATCCCCTTCAGGGTCCTTGGTTCTTCCCAACTCTCTCATAAGAGTCCCCAAGCTCCACCCAATATTTGGCTGTGGGTCTCTGAATCTGTCTGATTCAGCTCCTAATTGGAGCCTCTCACATGACAGCCATGCCAGACTCCTGTCTGCCCTCATAACAGACTATCACTAATAGTAACAGGGATTGGTGCTTACGCATGGGATGGGTTTCAAGCTAGGCTGGTTATTGGTTGGCCATTTCCTTACTATCTGCTCCATTGCCCATCTGCATTTTTGTAGACAGGACAAATTTTGGGTTGAAAGTTTTTGTAGGTGGATTGGTGTCCCCATTGCTCCACTGGGGTTCCTACCAGGTGACAGGGGTAGGCCAAGTCAGGTTCCATATCCACACTACTGTGAGTCTCAGCTAAGACCACCAACATTGATTCTTCTGAGCCTTCCCTTTCTCATATCTCTAGCATGTCCTCAAGATGCCCCTATTCTGCCACCCCCTCTAGCTGCAGATTTCCATTCATTTTCATTGCTATCTGGCCAGTTCTCCTGTATCTCCCTATACCTCATTCTAAACTCTTCCCATTCCCCTCACCATACCCTCTGCCACTCAGTTCCCCCCCCCATCTGCCTCTTATGGCTATTTTATTCCCCTTCTAAGTGAGATTTAAGCATCCTCCCTTGTGTTTTTCTTCTTGTTTAGCTTTGTTGGGTCTGTGGAATGTAGCATTGGTACATTTTAGGCCTAATATCTACTTATGAGTACATATCATGCATGTATATTTGGGACTGGGTTACCCCATTCAGGATAATATTTCTTGGAGTATGCGCCACCGGTGTTCTGTTCAGGAAATTGTCTCTTGTACCAATGAGTTCAAGGGTATTTTGAACTTTCTCTTCTACAAAATTTAGTGTATCTAGCTTTATGTTGAGGTCTTTGGTCCACTTGGACTTGAGTTTTTGTGGGGTGATAAAGTTGGATTTATTTGCATTCTTCTACATGTAGACATTCAATTAGACCAGCACAAATGTTGAAGGTGCTCTTACTGTTCCATTATATGGCTTTGGTTTCTTTACAAAAATTAAGTAAACAAAGGGTGTGGATTTTATTTCTTGGTCTTCAATTCGAGCCATTCATCAACATGCCTTTTTCTGTGTCAAGATCATGCAGTATTGCTCTGTAGTAGAGCTTTAGGTCAGGGATAGTGATTCCTTCCAAAGTTCTTTTAAAAGTTCAGGATTGTTTTGGCTATCCTGGGTTTTTTTGTTTTTCCATAGGAAGTTGACAACTGCTCTTTCAAAATCAATAAAAATAATTGTGTTGGGATTTTGATGGCTATTGCATTGAATCTGCTGATTACTTTGGGCATGATAGCCAATTTCACTATGTTAATCCTACCTATCCATGAGCATGGAAGATCTTTCCATCTTCTGATATGCTCTTCAGTTTCCTTCTTCAGGGATTTGAATTTCTTGTCATTCAGATCTTTCACTTGCTTGGTTAGAGTTATACCAAGATGTTTTATATTATTTGTGGCTATTGTAAAGGGTGTTGTTTCCATAATTTCATTTTTGGCCCATTTATCATTTGTATAAATGGTTACTGATTTCTTTAGGTTACTTAGTATTCAGCCACATTGCTGAAGTTGTTTATTAGGTGTAAGAGTTCTCTGGTAGAATCTTTGGGGTTACTTATGTATTCTATCCTACCATCTAGAAATAGTGATACTTTGACATCTTCCTTTCCAGTTTGTATCCCTTGATCTCCTTTTGTTGTCTTATTTCTCTGGCTAGAACTACAAGTACCATATTAAATAGATAGGGAGAGAGTGGGCAGTCTTGTCTTGTCCCAAATTTTAGTGAAATTGCTTTAAGTTTCTTTCCATTAATTTGATGTTGGCTTGCTGTATATTGCCTTGATTATGGTTAGGTGTTTGCCCTGTATCCTTGATCTCTCTACTACTTTTAATATACAGGGTGTTGGAGATACCCCACGTTAAACTCGAAAAGCTAGGGACCTCTGATGACAAAGGAAGAAAAACCTGCTGGGGGTACCATGTCTCAGAGCATTAGGCTATGGCCTCTTGTGGGCCCCAGTATGAGTACTGAAATGCTCCAAGTCCCGCTTCTTTGGTACAAGCATCTCGTGATGTCATTTCTGCAACTATTCTTAGTGCTTATCAGTCTCCTTATCTATTTACTGTTCCTTCTCTTTTCTCCTTCATTGATTAAACTGGTATCTGGTGACCTGGCAAGACCTAGCATGAGCCCGCTTGATATCCAGGAACTAGATGTTACCAATAATATTAAAGTGAAAGCAATTCATGAATTCAAGCAAAATGTATGTTATGGTCACTCTCTCAAGGTGGAAATGAAAGTAACCTAGAGCCATGGGCAGAGATGAGTAAATCAGCAGCAGTTCCCCCTGTCTTAGTCTCAGTTTTGTATAATAAAAACAGGACAATTTTATTACAAATCTGAGGATGGAATAACATATCAATATTTCTCAGAAAGTCAGCAATGGGTTACTTGGGTTCAGGGATGATGGTGGCAGCCCCTAGGAATTCTCCATACAGATTAAGTGAGGATATTTTTTGTAGACAGACAGATGGGGTCCTGAAGACTGTAAGGTTAGCAGTGTGACCTCATGTTTGCCCTTTTATGAAACCATAGTCTCACACATGTCTGAAAGATATTGACATCTTAACCTCAATACTGCTGCCCCCAACTTCACAAGGGACTGGTGGTTGGGAGATATAAAAAATTGTACTTGCTACAAAAGTTTTATGTTTGAGGTTTTATAGTGTTATTTTTTTGTTCTAAATCTGTACTATTCTGAATCACAAGAAAATGTTGGCTCAGGAAATAAGAAGCACTTAACTACCCCCTATGATCTTTGTAACCCAACTTCCTTTTATAATTTCAATATAAGACTGAGGCTGAGTCAATTCTGTGGAGCATTCTGACTCCAGAATTCAGATGCTCTCACTGTAAAAAAAGCCTGTCAGCTTTCTCAATTGATGTATTTTTCACCTACCAGGTATCCTAGTCCATGAGAGGCTGGACCCTAGTAGAAGAGGTGTTCAACTTTGTCAAAGGCCTTTTCAGCATCCAATGAAATTATCATGTGATTTTTTCTGTTAGTTTTCTTATGTGGTGAATTTTTATATATTGAACCATACCTATATCCCCAGGATGAAACCTGATTGATGATGGTGAATGTGATGGTTTGGATATGCTTGGCCCAGGGAGTGGCACTAATAGGAGGTATTGTCTTGTTGGAGTAGGTGTGTGACTGTGGGCATAGGCTTTAAGACCCTTGTCCTGACCCTTGTCTGGAAGCCAATATTCTAGTTGCCCTTAGAACAAGAGGTAGAACTTTCAGCTCCTCCAGCCCCATGTCTGTGTGGATGCTTCTATGCTCCCTCCTTGATAACAACGGACTGACTCTCTAAACCTGTAAGGCAGCCCAAGTTAAATGCTGCCCTTTATAAGAGTTTCCTTGGGCATGGTGTTTGTTCACAGCAGTAAAACTATAACTAAGACAGTGGATGATGTTTGCAATGTGTTCCTGGATTTGGTTTGCAATTGTTTTTTGAGTATTTTTGTATAGATGTTCATAACAGAAATTGGTCTGAAGTCCTCTTTCTTTACTGAGTCCTTGTGTGGTTTAGGTAACTGGCTTCATAGAATAGAATGAGATTGGCAGTGTTTCTTATGTTTCTAGTTTGTGGACTAGTTTGAGGAGTATTGTTAGCTGTCTGAAAATATAGTGGAATTCTGCAACAAAACCATCTGACTTTGGGCTTTTTTTTTAATTTGGGAGACTTTTAATGACTACTATTTCTTAAGGGGTTATAGAGTTGTTCAAATAGTTTACCTTATCTTGGTTTAACTTTGGTAAATGATACCTCTGTAGGAAACTTTGGTAAGTGGTATCTGCCCTGTGCCTTTTTATTGGGGAATTGAGTCCATTGATGTCAAGAAATACTAATGACCCATGATTATTTTTCCTATTATTTTGATTTTTGTGATATGTGTTGTGTGTGTGTGTGTGTGTGTGTGTGTGTGTGTGTATTTATGTGTGCATCCCTTGTTTTTGCTGTTATGGAATTACTTACTTCCTGTGTTTCTTGCATGTAGTTATTATCCTCCTTAGGTTGGAGTTTTCTTGCTTTGTGAAGGAAAAAAAAAAAAAAAAAAGAAAAGTAATTAATGCAGAAAGCATGGATATTTTAAAGGCTGAATCTATAATTAGGTTCTATTCATAGAATCTATATATTAGGAAAAATAAACAGGTGAAAACTTTCCCAATTGCTATTAAAAACCACTAAAAAGTAACATTAACTCTAATATATAGTACTAGTGTGAGATCAGAGAAGTGTCTTGATAAAATGTAATATATATGATTATTAGCTATTAGCTATATTGTGAATGTGGCAGTTGAACTTGAGAATAAATATGAATATTTCAAAAAAAAAAAAGATTTGCAGGGCTGGATTTGTGAATTGGTGTTGTTTGAATTTAGAGTTGTCTTGAAATAACTTGTTTTCTCCATTTTCATCTATACTGATTGAGAGTTTTGCTAGGTATAGTAGTCTAATTGGCAACTGTGGTTTGTAGAGGTTGCAAGTTATTTGTGCAGGACCTTCTAGCTTTTATAGTCTTTCTTGAGAAGTCAGGTATAAATTCTGATATGTTTGTCTTTGTATGTTACCTGGTCTTTTTTTTCTTGCTGCTTTAGTATTCTTTCTTTGTTCTGTAGATTTTGTGTTTTGATTAATATGTGCTTGGAGGATTTTCTTTTCTGTACAATCTAGCTGGTGTATAAGCTTCTTATATGTTTATTGGTGTCTCTTTAGTTCAGGAAATTTTTCTCCTATGATTTTGTTGAGAATATTTTCTGCCTCTTGGAACTGGGACTCTTCACCTTATTCTATTCCTATTATTCTTAGATTAGGTATTTTCATGGTATCCAAGATTTCTGGGATGTTTTGTTCCAGGAATTCTTTTAGATATCACATTTACTTTGACTGATGTATGAATTTCTTCTCTTGTATGTTCTACACCTGAGGTTTTCTCTTCTGTTGTTCCTGTTCTCTTCCTGTGGTTTTCCATCTGCAGGATTCATTTAGTTTGCATTTTCTTTATTGCTTTTATTTCCACTTTCAGGTCTTGCACAGTTTTACTTATTTCCTTCACCTGTTTAAATGTATTTTCTTATACATATTTAAGGGATTTCTTTGTTTCCTTTTTAAAATCCTCTACTTGTTTGATCATATTTTACTTTATTTCTTTAAGCAATTTCCTCTATAAAGGTATCTGTCATCTTTATAAGGTTGGATTTGAGGTCATATTCTTGTGGTTTGGTTGTGTTATGGTATCCAGGGCTTGCTGTGGTAGGGTCAAGGTGCTCTGAAGGTGTCATATTACCCTGGATTTTATTGATCCCGTCTTCTCCATGGCCTTTTAGCCTTCTGAGTGGTTTTGGTCCTGGTTATTATTGTTGTAGTAGGTATTGGGAGGGGTCTTAACCTCTGTGGTTCTGTTGTGTCAGACCTCTGCTGAATATTCTTGTGTTGTATGGTTTTGGATCTGCAGGTCTGCATGGCTCAGGATTTGAAGGTCTGTATGTTTGAGGAGCTGTAGGTCTCATGAAGGTGGGCAAAAATCTTTGGGAGAATGGAGGTCTTTCTGGACTAGTAGTAGGCTGCTCACAGGGCTCAGAGAGCAGAGAAGGTTGGTGGTCAGAGAGAAGCTACACTATATGGTTCAGGCTTTACAGGTCTGATGAAGGTGGGCAAACAGGTTGTGGGAAAATGGATATCCACAGGGTATAACAGGTTGCTTAGGGCAGCTCATGCCTAGAGAACTCAGTGATCAGGGGATGAGTAGGGGAAGGGAAGCATACTGGTATGGTTCAGGATAAAGTTTGGAGGAGAGGTGTTGAGAGAGTGGAGTTCCCCTTGGGAAAATAGGCTCAGGGTCCTGAGTCATCATTTGTAAGTGGAAGTGATGTGATTTTTTTCTCTTTCCATTAATTTATTTAATTATTAATTTAAAATCCTAATTACTATTGCTCTTGTTCTGGGACCCCTTCATAAAGTTTCTCCCCTTTACAGCTCCCCTTCTTGTTGTGGATAGCCTCAGCCTTGTATTTTGATTCTAGTTCCCAGTGGATAGCCCCAGCCTTGTATTTTGATCCTAATTTCACTTTCCTGGGAGGGGCTGCAGAGGATGATTGAATCTGTACACAGGTGACATCTTGTAATCCTTCTGTCCAATTAAAACTTGTAAAATAAAGGCTAGAGTCGGAGATTGGGCAGTAGAAGGGTAGGTGGAGAAAAAGGCTTAGGGGAGGAGAGACTGAGAGGAATTCGATATAAAAGGCAGAAGCAGAGGGAGCAGAAGCAGAAGCAGCAGCAGAAGTAGAAGCATGAGGAAGGAGTAGGAAGCCGATGATGGAGAAGCTGGAGCTGGACAAACACAGTGGCCTGGATGAACTGCAAGTTATAAGGGATCTCATAGCCGGGGATTAGAGTAGTGTAGTGGTAAATCTGCTTAATCTAGGTGTGCAATTTATACCATAATTATTGAGTTGTGTTTTCCATTACTGGTCTCCTTCGGGTAGGAGATGTACCGTGGCAAATTTGGGGTTTAAATAATTTCTTCTACTACAAATTGGTGCCCAGCTTATTGCTTAGAACTCAACTAACCTGAGATAAAAGTTCATTGCCCCTCAGTTCCTGAATAGGGTTCGGGCAGCCTTTAGGCTACACTAGTGTGTACTAAAAGCTGAGTGGATCTGAGAGACCTACAAAGAGCCGCAGAGAGGCTCCCTCTCCCAACCCCCAGATAGAGAGCTAAGGCCAGGGCCAGGAGCAACACCTGAGCCTGCAGCTGGGCTTGATCCAAGCTGTAAAAACTGCCTGTGAGGTAAATTTCAGGCAGAAACAGTGAACTGAAGGCTCTGGATCAGGTAATTCTTTGATATATACAAAAAAGATACATAATCTTTTGATACTTAAAGATGAGAAACACAATAAATATCTTTTGGGCTTTATGTGATGATACTTTGAATGGTTTGACAGGAATCAATTTAGGAAAATAGACACCTTATTATTTATCAGTGTTGCAATATTTATTCTCTTGATTTACTATGTCTTCTCAAAAGATAGGGCCCTAGATAAAAAATTCCTTATCCTAGAAAAAAGATTACAAGTAACACTAGAACTAAAGGTTCAGGATTTAATTAGTCAAAATAAGCAACAGCAAGGAGATAGAGATATGATTTGGGGACAAGGTCTAGAAGATAATTTACTAAAACTAGCAAATCAAAATAAGGCAGATGCTGTAATATTTAAAAATAAATTAATAATATTTAAAAAAAACCAATGAGCCAGGCAGTGGTGGCACACACCTTTAATCCCAGAACTTGGGAGGCAGAGGCAGGTGGATTTCTGGGTTCAAGGCCAGCCTGGTTTATAGAGTGAGTTCCAGGACAGCCTGAGCTATACAGAGAAACCCTGTCTTGAAAAACAAAACAAAACAAAACAAAACAAAACAAAACAAAACAAAACAAAACAAAACAAGTTGCCTTTTGTTAGGAAAAGAAGAAAGAAGCTGACTCTTGAGTAGAGAGTACAGTGTATAAGTGGAAGCTGCTCTGGAGTACAGAGCCAAACAGAAAGATAGTGTAAATCAGATGTATTCAGATGATATAAAGCTATATTGCCTCACAGGAGACTCAAGTTCTGTGTAACGTGGGCCCCACGGGAATTCTGGGTTCATTTCCTCCTTGGCAAAATAGGGAAAGCCTAAAGAATAGGCACATACAGTATTTTTAGTTATTAAGTTGATTTTATTTTCAAGATGGGTGATGTATATGTAATGATGTTTATGTGTCTTATATGGAGACAGCTCTGGAAATGGCTGGGACTAAAATGTCTATACAAAGCCAAGAATTTATTGGGTACTAATTTCTAATGACTTGTTAATACATGCCATCCTTTATGAGGGCATGTATACAAAGTCATATTACAATTTGATTAAGTGATCAAACTAACCTGAAGAAAGGCAGTCATCTTTCTTTGATCTTCATTGACAAAGCTGTGTACCCTGCAGAACTAACTGCTGTTTTTAAAGTTTTATATATTGCAGGATGAAAGAAAAGAAAGACAGCCTGGAAAAGATTCATACTCGGGGATGCTGAGGCCTACTATTCCAGCTTCGTGCTTGATTCTACTGCAACTACATTGAAGCTACTTCTTCATCGAAGCTGCAACTATGTCAAAGACTTGCTTCCAGAACTTTACCAGAACAACTGGCTTGCCTGTCCAGCCTTTCCGACTGTCACAGTCACGATGTTAGCTAAGCAATGAACTCTTTCAGCACATAGTGACTGCAAGGCAAATGATGCCCACTAGCTCTCCTTTGACTAAACCAATTTTCCTATTTCCCTTTGGGCCCCCAGATGGGAATTCTATGCCCAAATTCAGCTTGAAGAAGTTAATGAAGAGTCAGTGCCCTATTTCCTGGGCTTGGGGACTGAGGTGGTTAATATTAGGCTATCCTTCTAGGGAAAAGTAATGGTTTTATTGGAAAAGGGAGGAATAGTTAGAATTGATTATTTCTACATTGGTAGAAATCTCTATAATTGATACAAAGTTGAAGTTATGATCTCTTACATTGGTATAGAATTTATTTTGTACAAATTTAAAGTTTTCATTGATATGAGTTTCTTATTGATATAAAAGTGAGATTAATATTGTTACTCTCTTAGGCATTGTGCCTGTATAACATATTTAGAAATACAAGGCTTAGACCCAGTCCTTCTTTAACTTTTTAAACTGATTTGAGATGGTTAGCCTGTGAGTTAAGGGCCTGTAGCAATTGCATGACTCTGAGTTTATTTTTAGTATGTTTGCTAGATTTTAATTAGAAATAGCAGAAGGAGTTAATAGACAATAGTCCAGATTCTTTACATGGATAGTTGGTTTTCAAAAAAGTCAGAAGTCCACAGAAGTGACATCACTAGCATTTCTGTATTAATGTTCATTTTATTAGAGACCTGTCTGCTCCTGACAGCTTCCCTGTCTTGGATTCTAAGAAGAAATTGAGCATCTTTGGAGTTACTCCAGTTGTTAGACAGCCACTAGGCAAGATTTGCCTCTTTTCATTTACAGACAAAATACTGTCCAGAAAAGGGACACACTTGCAGAATAGTCGACTGATTATATCTGCCAAGACAGAGTAATCAGCCCTTAAAAATTCTGCATTACTAGGTCTGTCAGATGATTCTGAGCCAGAAGGCTGAAGACCAGATGCTCCAACATTTTGAAGTAAGGAACTGTCCAGGTGTTCAGCGGTCTATATAAATTGGCTAAATTTCAGAAGCCATACTTTGTGCTTCCCATATCTTCAGTTAATTCTGTCATTCTGGATTTCTGATGCAGTTGAAGACTTATAGTCTCACAGCCAACACAGGCTATTTACTTTGAAAGGATAGTTTTAAGATGGCATTCATTTTAAAGACAGGACATAACCCAAGTTCAGAACTAAGTCTTTTAGTTAAGAGAGATAGCAGAGGTTCTATTTAGTTAACAAAAACAATAGACTGGGTATTAGGTCTGTCTTGCACTTTAACAATTACAACATGGTAATATAGTTTGTGCTCAAATTATATCTGAGAGAAAAGAGTGTTTTAATTGGACAAAAGGGGAAAATGTTGTGGATAGCCTCAGTCTTGTATTTTGATCCTAGTTTCACTTTCCTGGGAGGGGCTGCAGAGGATGTTTGAATCTGTACACAGGTGACGTCTTGTAAACCTTCTGTCCAATTAAAAACCTGTAAAATAAAGGCTAGAGCCAAATATTGGGCAGTAAAGGGTAGGCGGAGAAAAAGACTTATGGGAGGAGAGACTGAGAGGAATTCGATATAAAAGGCAGAAGCAGAGGGAGCAGAAGCAGAAGCAGCAGCAGAGGTAGAAGCAGGAGGAAGTTGAAGCAGAACAAAGCCGGCGGCAGTAGGAAGCCAACGACGGCCTGGATGAACCGCAAGTTATAGGGATCTCATAGCCGGGGATTAGAGTAGTGTAGTGGTAAATCTGCCCAATCTAGGTGTGCTATTTATACCAATAATTATTGAGTTGTGTTTTTCTTTACTGGTCTCCTTTGGGTTGGAGATCTTACAGCAACAAATTTGGTGGTTTTAATATTTTCTACTACACCTTCTCATCTGAAAGGTTGGAGACTTTCCCCAGTTAACCCTCCACTGTGACACATCAAGTCTCTTCAGGGCTAGGCACATCTTCTCCCATTGAGGCTAGACACAGCACTGCAGTTAGGGAAATTAATTTCACAGATAGGCAACAGCTTTAAGGACAGCCCCTGCTCCAGTTGTTCAGGACCCACATGAAGACTAAACTGCACCTCTGCTACATATGTATGGGGGATCTAGGTCCAGTTGGTATACACTGTTTGGATGGTGACTCAGTCTCTGAAAGCCCAAAGGGTCTAGGTTACTTGACTTTATTGTTCTTATCTTATCTTTGGAGTACGTATCTTCTCTGTGACCCTCAAATCTTCCATAAGAATCCAAAGCTTTGTCCAATGTTTGGTTGTGAGTTTCTGCATAAGTTTCAGTTAGCTGTTGGGTGGAGCCTATAAACTTTTGACACATTTTCATTGTGTAAGCTTCTACACTAAAGTTAGAATTTCCACTCAGTGGGTTCATATTAACAAACTCAGTCTGATCTAGTTTTATTTTTCTTTCCACTACCATCACACATCCTTAAAACCATCAGCTCACATATTCCCTAGATTTCTGCTTAAATAAATTAGCAAAATCATTAAGCTCTTCAGTAGTGTAGCATAACTCCTAATGTACCTCCCCTCTAGGAGTATGCTTTGCCTTAAGTCTGATTATAGGTCTAGAGGCAAGTACTGTTGTCTGCCATTTTCTCCAGAAAATTCATCTCTTGCTTAACAAATAATGAAGGATTAATTTTCTCAGTTAAAAATGAAAGGGGGTTCAGAGGTGTGAGTGTATCTTTTTCTGTATGTGGAGACTCCATACCCAGGTGAGATAATTCTGACAATTTCAGGGTTAAAAATTCTTAGCATCCATAGGGTCTTCCAACACCTCACTACCTTGATTTATAACATTCCATTATTTACTAATTAACGTCCTTACTTTAACTGCTGACATCCCTGAGGCTGGGCCAATTGAGGAGTTGTATGGAAACCTAATAGAATGGAAACTTCTTAAAATATACATATGTATTAAGTAAGTCCAAATGGAACCATCAAGCAACTTCGAAGTCAAAGTCACAATTAGACATATTTCACCACCAAATGAACCTTTACTACTAGAAATATATTCTTTTTAATTGAGTTTATACTCAAAGGGGCTCCATGAAATCCCCCTAGGCAATTGTCACATTTTATTGGTTGCTCTCTACAAATTGAGGGTAAGGCCATACAATTGAGAATAAGACTCATATATCACATTGAATATAAAAAATTTGAATTGATACTACCTATAGCCTTCACTCCTATTGACTTGGATTCAGAATACTGTAAGGTACTCTGTACATTACTTGAAGAGAATGCTACAGTTACCAAACAGGCTACAAAATACAATGATAATTTGCCTCCTGATGCACTGGTACAATAGTTGTACAAAAGTTGTGGGGGTATCTAACCACTATCTGCTATTAATTAAGGTGCACTCATGAAATGGAAAACCAAATACTCCTTTTCTACAAAAGAACACAGGGATAAAATGAGTCACAATTGTTTTAAAAACAAAAATCCTGGCTATTTGATCTTATCAATGAAGACCCAGGAGCCAGATATTATGGTGAAAACCTACTAGTACAGAGAGGCAGAGAAAGCACACACCTGACTCCACTGACATACCAGAAGGAAAAAACTCTTGTTCCTTCTCCACATTGTTGTAAATACCTTCAAAGATTCTCCTCTGTTTCCTATGTTCACTTACTCTCAACTGGTTGCATGCTCTACCTCTTGACCTAGGGTTGACTTTATTTAGATCTTGGATTAAAAGTGTATGCTAGGGCAGAGACACATCATAAATACTTGTTTATAGTCTGATAAAATATTCTGCAAAACCAAATGACATTCTGCTATACTCATGTTAGTGTCTTGCTCAGCCATCATCTGAGAAGCTTATACCTTCAGTATTTGGAAACAAATACAGGGATACAGTGACCTCTCAAAAAAGTAATTGGAAATATTGTAAGAGCTAGTATGGATAGATGACACTAAGGAAACAGTACCTTCTAGACACAACAGGACAGATACACAGATGAACTGTGACAGCATGTAGTCTGCATGGTTCTTGTGGAGTATTCACTTGAGAAAGCTGCTGGGGCATGGGTTTAAGGCAATACAAACTCTTTATTAGATGACCTACAAATACACTGGGTGTTTGGGATCCTACTGTTGCCTTAGCCTTTCCCAGAGTGAGCTTTTAAGGGCACAAACCATGTTCTGGGTTGGTATATTTCAGTAAGTAAGAGTAGTTATTGAGAAGCAGAACTACAGAAGCCAAAAAGCAAGGTTGTTACATTTAGAGTTTTCTAGAGCTATAGAATTTGATGATTTATATATTTCTTTTAGTTTTGCTAGGTGGTGCTTTTTACATGATGAGATTTACAACATGAATTTTATGTTCATCCTGAAGTCAGTTGTGCTATTGTCTTGGTCCTACAAATGTCTGGGGTTCTGTTATAGTCTAAGCAGATGGGGTCCCAGTGATGAATGGAAAATAGACAAAAGCCCTCATACAGGAGCTCTGTATGATTGACAACAGCCAGCAAAGGAAAAAGTAGTTTTCCTACAGTGGTGTCTCACTGGGCACACAAACCATACTTAAGGGAAACCACATTCCATGGAGTACCAAAGCATATTTAGAGATTTATATTTAGAGATTTGGTTTGTGTCATAATACCTTTTCTGGATATTTCAAAGGAGCTTTTAGGTTAATGCTTAAACATTATGGTTCCTCATCTTGTGTTTTTACATGATTTCTGTATGTGCAAGTGTGTGTGACTGAATATTCATCTGTTTCATATGTTTTTCTTTGATCTCCTTTCCTGATGATTTGTTGTTATTGTTGTTGATTTTGTTGTTGTTGTTGTTTTATTGCTTTGGATGTGGAGAATGTACAGAACCCTGAGCTCAGATGAAATCACCTTACCCACATTACTAGGCTGTCATTATGATCAATTGCCACTTGCAAGTTTGCAGCAGAATTTGTATCTCTAGGAGTAGATCTCATGAATAAGAATTTGAGATGAGATATAGACTCTCAATTGAATACATATTCCCTACTCTTAGTGCATTTTTGTGATTCTGTCATACATGTTTTCTTGTCTCCTTATTACTAATAGTGCCCTTTCTGGAACTTGAAGAGGTTGAGTCATCCCTCCTTGGGCAATGACACTGAGAGAAAAGAATAATATCACCTTGTCCTAGACAAGAGCAGAGAACAAGAGCGTTCACATGATTCTGCCCACAGATACTACAGCCCTGAAGGGACAGGGAATTCCTCAATTCAACACTTTATCTTTCCAACCTCAGAAGATAAACAAAGATTCTTTCTAGTGGACACAAATAGTAGTATACACAGCTAACACTAGACCCTTGCAATTGTCTGACCCTGGTTAGATTCCTCTTCTGAGAATATTCTGCCATATAATCTTGATTCCTTTATTCCATAGCAGCTCTTGAAAGTCTGTCCCTTCTCCACAGTGAGAATTGCTCCATATCCTACATACAGACTTGTATCTAGTCTCTTCTCTAGGGAATTTTTACCTATTCAAAATGTTGTATCCAAATTATGAAAGTTCACGTTAGAGACTCATTTACAAAAATAGATACAAAAATAAATATTAGTTTAGACTGAAAATGAACTTTATAACCAGGAGTGCATTTAAAAATTCCTGTTAGCTATTTATTCTACATATTCGTTAAGCCCACAAGACTGAAAGGAAAAATGTGCTAACGGAAAGAGATAGAGGGTAGCCAGGCTTACCAATTACACACACACACACACACACACACACACACACACACACACACACACACATATTATATTATATATATATATATATATATATAATATATCTCAAATGCTGCCTCTTCCTGGTTCACCCTTGAAGAATTCCTCCCTTTTTGTCTCTGAGAAGGCAGCTCCACCATATACCTCACCCCCACCAATACATCAAGTCTCTGCAGGATTAGGTGCATGCTTTCCACTGAGGACAGATATGGCTGTCCTCTGCTACAATATGTGTTGGAGGCCTTGGACCGATCTATGCATGCTCTTTGGTTGGAGGCTAAGTTTCTGGGAGCTTGCAGGGGTTGAGGTTAGCTAACACTGTTGTCTTCCTGTGGGGTTGCTATCTCCTTGAGGATCTAAATTTCTTCCCCTAACTCCTCCATAGGGGCTCCCAACCACTATCCAAAATTTGTCTGAGGGTGTCTGAGTCTTTCTCAGTTAGATTCTGTGTAGAGCCTCTCAAAGGACTGCTATGCTATGCTACTGTTTGCAAGCACAACATATCATCCTTAATAGTGAGGGATTGGTACCTGCCTATGGGATGGATCTCAAAGTGGGCTTGTCACTAGTTAGCCATTCTTTCAGTCTCTGCTCCATTTTTGTCTCTGCATTTCTATTAGAGAGGAATATTTTGGGTCAAAAGTTTTGTAGTAGGTGTGTTGTAACCATCCCTCCACTGGGGATCCTGTTTGACTACTGGAGGTGGTCTCTTCAGTTTCATATCCTCACTGTGGGGGGTATTTTGGCTAGGGTCACATGCATTGATTCCTGGGAACCTCTCCCATTCATGGTCTCTGGAACTTTCTAGAGAATCAGCTCATCCCTCAATCCCAGCAGATTCATATTTGATTTTTTCTCCTGGTCCTCTGTAGCTCTCTCCTGTCTCTCTCAATGTCTAAACCTGAAACCCCATCCTCCCCCCCATCCCTTTTTACTCATAGCTTCCACCTTCCCTCTGCCTTCCATGATTATATTGTTTTCTCTTGAAACTGGGATTCAAGCACCCTCACATGGGCCTTCCTTCCTGTGTAAATTCAGTGGGTCTGTGGACTGTATCATGCATATTTTATATTTTTGGCTAATATCCACCTATGAGTGAGTACATATCATGTTGTCCTTTGGGCTTGGTTACCTCACTCTGGGTAATATTTTCTACTTCCATCCATTTGCCTGTAAAATTCATGATGTTCTTGTTTAATAGCTGGATGGAGGAGGAAGTGGAGGAGGAGGAGGAGGAGAGGAGGAGGAGGAGGAGGAGAGGAGAAGGAGAAGGAAAGGAGGAGAAGAAGAAGAAGAAGAAGAAGAAGAAGAAGAAGAAGAAGAAGAAGAAGAAGAAGAAGAAGAAGAAGAGATTATTTGAAGCTCAAAGGCCCAGAAAACATCTACAACCATGTTTTATAGGGAGCAACTGTTGCTCTGTTCTCATTAAGACAGAAGAAAAAGTAGTTAAAAGTTGCTAAATGACCAATGGTACAGATCTTCACAATGGAAATACCTTGTCCTGAGAGATACATGGCAGGAGAGGAGACCCATGGGTAACATGGAAAATGTAATAACTTAATATATTCTTTCTTATTGTCTTCTGAGATGCATCACTGAGTAGTTTCTCAAGGTTTTTAATGATATTAGCAATGGACTTGGAAACCAACTTAAGGACAAGGAACAAATAACATATGGAATTAGGAAACCAAAGCACAGCTTAAATTTAAACTATAACGTTCAGAAAATATATGGATGTCCTGGGAGTAGATCACAGGAAAATTGAGAAAGAATTCTAATTGAACAAGAGCCAATCCAATATTTATATATGATACTTCAAAATAAAGCTCAGGTAAATGCTTCACTCAAATCTAAAGGCCAGTAACAGAAGAAATTTATAATTGAAATTGAAGAGAATGAAGAATAGACATGAAGCTCCCGTATTATCACAGATCATGTCTTCAAACATCATACACACGGTACAGTAATCAAAAGTTACCAGATCAACCTTTGCTTAGAGAGTCCTGTCAAAGTTTGGAGATAATGAAGACAGCAGGATCAGGAGCACAGACAAATAAAAATTGGAAATGTTATGGCACAGGATTTATGAAATGTTTAATTTCTGTTACACAGTCTACAAGGACACATTGTCTACAATAAATGCTTTCGTAACAATAGGTTGTTTCCATATTTTATTTTACTTGTGTGATAGAGAAACTTCCAATATATAAAAGTACTGGAAATTGATTTAAGTCCAATAATAGATTTTCTGACATCTGCATTTCTCTTTCCAAAGGCAACTGAAGTTAGATACTTGCAGCTTGTAGCTGCATGTCTCCTCTATGGACTGAACAAAGGAATGAAGCCAGAATCAAACTAATCAAACTAAGTAAGTAAGTATATGCTTAAAACCATGCTCTCTCTACTGTGTGTGACTTATCTAAATTTGATCTCACTGATTATTTATTTTGTTTTGCTTTGAAGGAGGGTCTGATAGACCAGGATAGCCAGGGTTCAAAAGACTAACGATATGACATTACCTCCTTCTCTGGCTTTTATATATATTTTTGTACATCTTATACTTTCTGACCATTTTAAGAATAAATATTGTGGTGATTTCTTCCTGCAATTGTTGTAGCAGGGGACATTATTTTGTACCAGCAAATGATCACTCTTAAGATAACACCAAGGAGGATCAAGAGAACATGTTCCCTTTGCCTTACAGAAGCATTGCAATTTCATGGGATCTCATTTATCAATTGTTGATTTTAGAGCCTGAGATATTGGTATTCTGTTCAGAAAACAGTCCCAATGCGTTTAAGGGTATTTGCCACTTTCTGTTTTACAATACTTAGTTTATCAGGTTTTATGCTGATGTCCTTAATCGATTTGGACTTGAGTGGAGGGTGAATAATATGGATCCATTTTCATTCTTCTACATGTAGACATCCAGTTATAGACAAGTGTCATTTATCCATTGTATGGTTTTGGCTTCTTTATGAAAAAAACAAGTGTCCATAGGTTGTAGGTTTATATCTGGGTCTTTGATTGGATTCCATTGATCAAAATGTCTGTTTCTGTATCAGTACCATATAGCATTTTTTAAATCACTATTTCTCTGTAATATAGTTTGAGGTCAGGAATGATGATCCCTCCCAAAGTACTTTTATTGTTTAGGATTATTTAGGCTATCCTGGGTTTTTTGTTTTTTCATAAGAAATTGAGAATTGCCCTTTCAGGGTCTATAACAATTGTGTTGGAATTTTATTTTTATTTTTTATTAGATTTTATTTCAGTTTTTCTTTGCTGGGAAATTTCAATGTCTTCTTTTTTTTGAAATTAATTTTTATTGGATATTTTATTTAAATTTCTGATGTTATCCCCTTTCCCCATTACCCCCTTGAAACCCCCTATGCAATCCCCCCTCCTCTTGCTTCTATGAGGATGTGCCCCCACCCACCCACCCACTCTCACTTCCTCACCCTCAAAATCTCCCACATTGAGGAATGCAGCCTTCATGGGACCAAGGACCTCCCCTCCCACCTATGCCTGATAAAGCCTTCCTCCCTTAAATATGCAGGTGGAGACATAGGTCCCTCCCTATGTGCTCTCAGGCTGGTGGTTTAGACTCTGGGAGCTCTGGTTGGTTGGTATTGTTGTTCTCCTATGGGGCATCAAAGCCCTTCAGCTCCTTCAGTCTTTTCTCTAAATCCTCCTTTGGAAACCACTAGACCAATGTTAGCTATGAGTAGCCCCCCTCTGTATATGTCAAGCTCTTTCAGATCTCTAAGGAGACAGCTATATCAGGATCCAGTCAGCATGTACTTCCTGGCATCCACATCAGTGTCTGCCTTTGGTGACTGCACATGGGATGGATACCCAGGTGGAGCAGTCTCTAGACTGGACAGCCCATCATTCAGTTTCTGTCCCACACTTTGTCTCCGTATTTGCTCCCATGAGTATTTTGTTACCCCTTCTAGAAGGACCAAAGGACCCACACTTTGGTCTCCCTTCTTCATGATCTTCATGTGGTCTGTGAGTTGTATCTTGGTTATTTCGAACTTTTGGGCTGATAACCACTTATCAGTGAGTGCATACCATGTATGTTTCTTTGTAATGGGGTTACCTCACTCAGGAGGATATTTCTAGTTCCATCCATTTACCTAAGAATTTCATGAATTCATTGATTTTAATAGCTGAGTAATATTCCATTGTGTAAATGTACCGCATTTTCTGTATCCATTCCTCTGTTGAAGGACATCTGAGTTCTTTCCAGCTTCTGACTATTATAAATAAAGCTGCTATGAACATAGAAGAGCATGTGTCTTTGGGTATATTCCCAGAAGTGGTATAGTTGGGTTCTCAGAAAATGCTATTTTCAATTTTCTGAGGAACCACCAAACAAATTTCCAAAGTGGTTGTATCAGCTTGCAATCCTACCAACAATGGAGGAGTGTTCTTTCTGCACATCCTCACCAGCATCTGCAGTCACCTAAGTTTTTGATCTTGGCCATTCTGACTGGTATGAGGTGGAATCTCAGGGTTGTTTTGATTTGCATTTCCTGGACTAAGGATGTTGAATATTTCTTTAGATGCTCCTTGGCCATTCGAGTTTCCTCAGTTGAGAATTCTTTGTTTAGCTATGTACTCCATTTTTAAATACAGTTATTTGATTGTCTGGAGTCCATTTCTTGAGTTCTTTGTATATATTGGATATTAGCCCTCTATCAGATGTAGGATTTGGTAAAATCTTTTTCCAATTTGTTGGTTTGCTGTTTTTTACTATTGACAGTGCCTTTGCTTTACAGAAGGTTTGCAATTTTATGAGGTCCCATTTGTTGATTCTTAATCTTAGAGCATAAGTCATTGTTGTTCTGTTCAGGAACTTTCCCGCTGTGCCCAAGTATTCAAGGGTCTTCCCCACCTTTTCTTCTATTAATTTCAGTGTATTTGGCTTTATGTGGAAGTCCTTAATCCACTTGGACTTGAGCTTTGTGCAAGGAGGTAAGAATGTATTGGTTTTCATTCTTCTATATGCTGACCTCCAGTTGAACCAGCACCATTTGTTGAAAATGCTGTCCTTTTTCCAGGGGATGGTTTTTAGCTCCTTTGTCAAAGATCAAATGATCACAGGTGTTTGGGTCCATTTCTGTGTCTTCAGTTCTAAACACTGATCTACCAGCCTGTCTCTGTACCAATACCATGCAATTTTTATCACTATTGCTTTGTAATACAGCTTGAGGTCAGGGATGGTGATTTCCCTCAGTTCTTTTGTTTTTGAGAATAGTTTTCACCATCTTGGTTTTTTTGTTATTCCAAGTGAATATGCAAATTGCTCTTTTATCTCTATGAAGAATTGAGTTGGAATTTAGATGCATTGAATCTGTCGATTCCTTTCAGGAAGATGGTCATTTTTACTGTATTAATCCTGCCCATTCATGACCATGGGAGATCTTTCCATCTTCTGAGATCTTATTCACTTTCTTTTCTTCAGAGACTTGAAGTTCTTGTCATACAGATCTTTCACTTGCTTGGTTAGATTCACACCAAGGTATTTTATATTACTTGTGACTCTTGTGAAGGGTGTCATTTCCCTAATTTCTTTCTCAGCCTGTTCATCCTTTAAGTAGAGGAAGGCTACTGATTTGTTTGAATTAATTTTACATCCAGCCACTTTGCTGAAGTTTTTTATCTGGTTTAGGGGCTTTCTGGTGGGCACTTTGGGGTCACTATTTTATACTATCATATCATCTGCAGATAGTGATATTTTGAATTCTTCCTTTCCTATTTGTATCCCTTTGACTTCTGTTTGTTGTCTAATTGCTCCAGCTAGGACTTCCAGTACTATATGGAATAGGTAGGGAGAGAGTGGGCAGCCTTGTCTAGCCCTTGATCTTAGTGGGATTGCTTCAAGTTTCTCTCCACTTACTTTGATATTGGCTACTGGCTTGCTGTATATTGCTTTTACTATGTTTAGTTATGGGCCTTGAATTCTTGATCTTTCCAGGAATTTTACCATGAAGGGATGTTGAATTTTGTCAAATGCTTTCTCAGCATCTAGTGAGATGATCATGTATTTTTTTTTTGAGTTTGTTTATATAGTGTATTATGTTGATGGATTTTCATATATTGAACCATCCTTGCATTCCTGGCATACAGCCTACTTTATCATGGTGGATGATTGTTTTGATGCATTCTTGGATTCAGTTTGTGGAGAATTTTATTGTGTATTTTTCCATTGATATTCACAAGAGAGATTGGTCTGAAGTTCTCTTTCTTTCTTTCTTTATTTTTTATTGGAAATTTTATTTACATTTCAGATGTTCTCTCCTTACCCCATTTCCCCCCTCCCTCCAAGGAACTCACTATCCCTTCCCCCTCCTCCTGCCTCTACATTGGTTTACCCCCCCACCCTCCCCCGTATCTCACCTCCCCACCCTCGAATATCCCCCCCCCCATGACGTCCAGCCTTCTCATGGGTGAAGTTCTCTTTCTTTGTTGTGTCTTTACGTGGTTAAGTATAAGTGTAATTGTGGCTTCATGGAACGAATTGGATAGTGTTCTATTTTGTTCTAGTTTCATTCTGTTTTTTTTGTGGAATAGTTTGAAGAGAATTGGTATTAGTTCTTCCTTGAAGTTCTGATAGAATTCTGCACTAAAATCATCTGGTCCTGGACTTTCATTTTTGGTGGGGAGACTTTAAAGAACTGCTGCTATTTTTTTAGGGGTTATGGGCCTGTTCATATGGTTTATCTGCTTCTGATTTAACTTTGGTACCTGGTATCTTTCTAGAAAGTTGTCTAGTTCCTCCAGATTTTCCATTTTTGTTGAGTATATACTTTTGTATTAGGGTCTGATGATTTTTTTGAATTTCTCCAGTTTCTGTTATTATGTTGGTGTTATCCAATTCCACCAGCAATGGAGGAGTGTTCTGCTTTCTTTGCATCCTCACCAGCATCTACTGTCACCTGAGTTTTTGATCTTAGCCATTCTGACTTATGTGAGGTGGAATCTCAGGGTTGTTTTGATTTGCATTTTCCTGATGACTAAGGATCTTGAACATTTCTTAAGGTGCTTCATGGCCATTTGAGATTCCTCAGTTGAGAATTGTTTAGTTATATACCCAATTTTTAAAAAAGGGTTGTTTAGTTCTCAGGAGTCTACCTTTTTGAGTTCTATGTATATTTGGATATTAGCCTTCTATCATATATATGGTTGGATGTAGGGATGTGGGTTTCTGTTTTGTCCTATTGACAGTATCCTTTGCCTTACAGAATCTTTTCAATTTTATTGTGTCCTACTTGTCAATTGTTGATCGTAGAGCATGAGCTATTGGTGTTCTATTCAGGAAGTTTTCTCCTGCACCCAAGTATTTGATGCTCTTCTCTACTTTCTCTTCTATTATATTCAGCATATCTGGCTTTATGTGGACGAACTTGTTCTACTTGGACTTGAGCTTTGTACAAGGAGATAAAAATGGATCAATTTGCATTCTTCTACCTGCAGACTGTCAGTGGAACCAGCACCAATTATTGAAATTGCTGTCTTTTTTCCACTGGATGGTTTTAGCTCCCTTGTCAAAGATCAAGTGACCATAGGTATGTGGGTTCATTTCTTGGTCTTCAATTCTATTCCAGTAATCTACCTGCATGTCTCTCTACCAGTACTATGCAGTTTTTATAACTATTGCTCTATAGTATAACTTGGGGTCAGCATGGTGATTCCTCTAGAAGTTCTTTTATTGTTGAGAATAGTTTTTGCTATCTTGGGCTTTTTGTTATTCCAAATGAATTTGCAAATTGCCCTTTCTAACTCCATGAAGAATTGAGTTGGAATTTTGATGGGGATTACATTGAACCTATAGATTGCTTTTGGTAAAACTGCTATTTTTTATTACTTTTTGGTTGCTTAATTAGTCACACCAAGATATTTTATGTTATTTGTGACTATTATGAATGGTGTTGTTTCCCTAATTTCTTCTCTCTGCCCATTTATCCTTTGAATAGTGGAAGGCTACTAATTTGTTACAGTGAATTATATATCCATTCACTTTGCTGAAGTTTTTTTACCAGCTGTAGGAACTCTCTGGTAGAATTTTTGGGGTTGATTATTATACAATGTTATCATCTGCAAATAGTGATATCTCAACTTCCTCATTCCCAATTTTTATCTCTTTGACATTCATTTGTTGTCTATTTGCTCTGGCTGGAACTTCAATTACTGTATTGAATAGATAGGGAGAAAGTGGCCAGCCTTGTTTTGTCCTTCATTTTAATGGGATTGTTTGAGTTTCTCTTCATTTAGTTTGATGTTGGCTATTGGTTTTCTGTATATTGCTTTTATTATAGCTTATAATAAAATTCCTGATCTCTCACATGAATGTGTGTGGTATTTTGTCAAAAGATTTTTCAGCATCTAATAATATGATCATGTGCTTTTTGTCCTTTGAATTTGTTGTTTATATGGTGGATTACATACATTGAGGGATTTCCATATATTAAACCATTCCTGCATTCCTGGGATGAAGCCTACTTGATCATGGTATATGATCATTTTGATGTTTTCTTGAATTCAGTTTGTGAGAATTTTATTGTTTATTTTTGCATCAATATTCATGAAGAAAAATTGGTCTGAAATTCTCTTTCTTTGCTAGGTCTTTTTGTGGTTATGTGTCAGTGCAACTATGGATTTGTAAGATGAATTGGGTAGTGTTGGGCTGTGGAAGGGTTGCCAGTGGCCTGGAACCCTGAGATTGCAGGTGTTTGGCCACGCCCCCAAAACCTGGGACCCTGCTCCATTTACACAGGTATGGGGCGTGACTAACAGCCCTCCCTTGAGACATGCATATTAATGAGGCCAGGGGACATAGCTAATTAAGTCTTCTCTAGCCCCTCTCCTCGTCTACTCCAAAATATAAGGGAGCGGATTTGGGCATTTGGGTAGGAAGCACACATCATCCAGACCCAACTTTCTCATCATGAATAAAGCCACTTCTTAAAAACTCAGTCCACACGTCTTCTCAGGCCTGCTTCCAACATCCGCGACTCGAGACTTTTTCACTTTTTCACCTATGTGGGATCCACTGTGCTGTGGGAAAAACCCTGGCCCGTGACACTCTGCCTCCGCTGCCGCATCGACCCGTGGGCCACCGCTGCCGGGCCCAGGCTGGCTCCGCAGCTGTGTGGACCCAGGCCTCCACCACTGCAGCCGCCCGCATGTGATCCCACATGGTAGTGTTCCTTTTGTTTCTATTTTATGGAATATTTTGAGAAGTATTGGTATTAGATCTTCTTTGAAGGTCTGATAGAATTCTGCATTAAAACCACCTTGCCCTGGGCTTTTTTTTAATTTGGGAAACTTCTAATGAATGTTTTATTTCCTTGGGGCTTTTGGGACTGTTTAGATGGTTTATCTTATCCTGATTTAACTTTGGTACCTCATAGCTGTCTAGAAAATCATCCATTTCATCTAGATTTTACAGTTTTTTTGAATTTAGACTTTTTAAGTAGGATCTAGTTATTTTTAGTTTCCTCAGTTTCTGTTGTCATGTCTCCCTTTTTATTTCTGATTTTGTTTATTTGGATACTGTTGCTGTGCTCTGTAGTTTGTTTGGCTAAAGACTTGTCCTTTCTTTTTGTTTTTCTCAAAGAACCAGCTCATAGTTTTGTTGATTCCTTGTATCATTCTCTTTGTTTCTGCTTGGTTGATTTCAGCCTTGTGCTTGATTATTTCCTGCTATCTACTCCTCTTGGGTGCATTTACTTCTTTTTGTTCTAAAGCTTTTAGATGTGATGTTAAGCTGGTAGTGTATGAACTCTCCAATTTCTTTATGGAGGTACTCAGGGCTACAAGTTTTTCTAGTAGCACTGCTTTCACTGTGTAGCATAAGTTTGGATATATTGTGCCTTTATTTTCATTAAATTCTAAAAAGTCTTTAATTTCTTTCTTTAGTTTCTCTTTGACAAAATTTTCATTGAATAGATGGTTGTTCAGCTTCCACATGTATATGGACTTTCTGTTGCTTTTGTTGTTATTGAAGACAAGCCTTATTTTGCAGTGGTCCAATAGAGTACATGAGATTAGCTTAATGTCCTTGTATCTGTTGAAGTTTGTTTTTGTCTGATTATGGCCGATTTTTGACAAGGTATCATGAGGTGCTAAGAAGAAGGTATATTCTCTTGTCTTAGGGTGAAATGTTCTATAGATATCTCTTAAGTCCATTTGGTCCATAACTTCTTTTAGTTTCACTGTGTCTCTGTTTAGTTTCTGTTTCCATGATGTCTCTATTGCTGACAGTGGGATGTTGAAATCTCCTACTATTATTGCGGGAGGTTCAATGTGTGCTTTGAGTTTCAGTAATGTTTGTTTTACAAATGTGGGTGCCCTTGCATTTGGAGAACAGATGTTCAGAATAGAGAGTTCATCTTGATAGATTTTTTCCTTTGATGACTATATAGTGTCCTTCCCCATCTTTTTTTTTAACATTTGGCTAAAAGTCTATTTTATTGGATATTACAATGGCTACTCTAGCTTGTTTCTTGGGACCATTTACTTGGAAAAATTTTCTATACCCTTTCCCTTTGAGGTAGTATCTATCTTTGTCACTGAGATGTGTTTCCCATTATACAGCAAAAAGCTAGGTCCTGTTTACATATCCAGTCTGTTAGTCTATGTCTTTCTATTGGAAAACTGAGTCCATTGATGTTGAGAGATGTTAGGGACCAATGATTGTTGATTCCTGGTATTTTTTGTTGTTAGAGGTGGAATTGTGTGTTTCTCTTTTTTGGGGGTTTGTTGTGAAAAGATTAATTTCTTGCTTTTTCTTGGGTGTAGTTTCCTTTCTTATGTTGGACTTTTCCTTCTATTATCGTCTGCAGGGCTGGATTAATGGAAAGATAGTGCTTAAATTTGGTTTTGTCTTGGAAAACCTTGGTTTCTACATTTATGGTAATTGAGAGTTTTGCTGGGTATAGTAGCCTGGGCTGGCATTTTTGTTCTCTTAGTGTCTGTATAACATCTGTCCCACATTGGCCAAGGACAAGGAAGTAGGCTTCAGGCAGGAATCTGACATTAGGCTAGAACAAAGAAGTAATTTCAGGTAGGAATCTAAATCTTAGGCTAGAACAAAGAAGTTAATCTCGGGCAGGAACCTAAATATTAGGCTAGAACAAAGAAGTAATTTCAGACAGGAATCTAAATTTTAGGCTAGAACAAGAAAGTAGGCTTCAGACATAAAAATGACTTTGGGCTAGGACAGGTAAGTAGGCTCAGATACTTTGTTAATCCTGATAAGCCCTTAGAAACAGTGAGCACAGGAGTATTTATGTAATTGGGTTTAATGCATTGCTTTTTCTTTGACTATTTGTGTTTATTGTCTTGCTTGTTCCTTGACTATTTGCATCTATTGTATTGCTAGACCCTCAACCTAGAACTGACCTTAATACTTGCATGTAATTAAAATGATATAAAAGTATAAAAGAGGTGGGGGATGGGATATGGGGTTCTAGGGAGGGGAAATGGGGAAAGGGGATGACATCTGTATTGTAAGTGAGTAAAATATCCAATAAAAAAAAGAAAAAAATCTGTCCAAGATCTTCTGGCTTTTAGAGTGTCTGTTGGGAAGTCTGGCGTAATTCTCATAGGTCTCTCTTTATATGTTACTTGACCTATTTCCCTTACTTCTTTCCATATTCTTTCTATGTTTTGTGTATTTGACGTTTTAATTATTATGTCATGGGAGAAATTTCTTTTCTGGTCCCCATTGTTTGGTGTTCTATAGGCTTTGGTATGTTTATGGGCATCTCTTTCTTTAGGGTATGGAATTTTTTTCTATAATTTTGTTTAAGATGTTTGCTGACCCTTTGAGTTGGGAATCTTCAATCTCTTCTACACCTATTATTCTCAGGTTTGGTCTTTTCATTGCATCCTGTATTACTTGAATCTTTTGAGTTAGGACCTTTTTTGCTTTTTATATTTTCCTTGACTGCTGTGTCTATGTCTTCTATAGTATCTTTTACACTTGAGATTCTCTCTTCTATCTCTTGTGTTCTGTTGGTGATGCTTGCATCAGTGTCTCCTGCTCTTTTTCCTAGGTTTCAATCTTCAGGGCTATCTCTCTTTGTATTTTCTTTAATGTTTTATTTCACCTTTTAGATCTTGGATGACTTTATTCAATTCCTTTACCTGTTTGATTGCTTTCTCCTGTATTTCTTCAAGGGATTTATGTGTTTCCTTTTTAAGAGCTTCTACTTGTTTACTTTTGTTCTCCTGTATTTCTTTTAATTTATGCACTTCTTAAAGTCCTTCATCATGTTCATTACATGAAAATTTAGATCTGAATCTTTCCTTAAAGGTGTATTGGGGCATCCAGGGCTTGCTGTATTTGGAGAACTGATTTCTGATGTTGCTAAGTCATATTGGTCTCTGTTGCTTATTTTCTTGTGCTTGCCTCTTGCCATCTGGTTATCTATGGTGTTAATTGGCCTCACTGTCTCTGACTGGAGCCTGTCCTACCTATGAGCTGGTGACTCTGTGATCCTGTGGTCCTGGATGTGGCAGAACTTCTGGGGGAGTTGAGCTGCAACTGGGGTGTGGGCTCTGTGTGTTTGGATTCAGTGTCAAGGCTTTGCTCCAGGGATGTGTGCAAACTGGAAGGTGCATAGGTCTTTGGCTGGGTGGGGTATCTCCATTCTTTTCTTATTATACATAACTATAACTTTAGTTACCTTATACTCATGCAGTACTATTTCACAAATCCACATACTTTAGCTTGATTTCACCAAATACACAAGGAAAAAAAGAGATTGTTTTAGATATCATGGTTCACAATCCATTTATTATAATGGATTTTATTTAAATTTAGTTTATTGTTTTAAATTTTATTTTATATTTTTTTTTACAATCCAGATTTTTATCCCTCTCCTGGTCCACCCTGTGACTGTTCCACATCACATACCTCATCCCACTCTCTAGAGGAGGATATCCCGACACCCCCACCCTCTACCCCATCAGACCTCTCCACTCCTTGGGGCCTCCATTCCACACCTGACAGTGTTGTTTATGTGTTGGGGGGCCTCATATCAGCTGGTGTATGCTGCCTTGTTGGTTGGCAAGTGTCTGAAAGATCTTTGGTTTTCCAGGTTAATTGAGACTGTGGTTCTTCTACAGGGTTAATCCTCTTCCTCAGCTTCTTCCAGCTTTCCTCTAATTTAACTACAGGGTTCAGCAGCTTCTGTTCATTGGATATAAATATCTGCATCTGACTCTTTTAGCTGCTTTTTGGGTCTTTCAGAGGGCTGTCATGATAGGTCCCTTTTTGTGAGCACTACTTAGCCTCAATAATAGTGTCAGGCCTTGGGGCCTCCCTTGAGCTGGATCCCAATTTGTGCCTGTCACTGGACCTCCTTTCCTTCAGTCTCTTCTCCATTTTTTTGCAGTTATTTCAGACAGGAACAATTATAAGTCAGAGATTTTTACTGTGCTATAGAAATTCCCTGCCTCATTTGATGCCATATCTTTCTGCTGGAGGTGGGCTCTACAAGTTCCCTCTTCCAACTGTAGAGCATTTCAACTAAGGTACCTCCCTTTGAGTCTCAAGAGTCTCTCACCTCTCAGGTCTCTGGTACATTCTGGAGGGTCTTCCCTCTTTCTACCTCCTGAGGTTGCCTGTTTCCATTCTTTCTGCTGGCCCTCATGGCTTCAGTCCTGTTAGGTATTGGGTAAAGGGATCTTTTGAGTAAATTGCTGGCTGAGAATTTCCCCCTACTAAGTACTGCTGAAGTGGTAGTACTACAGAGGTCTGGCTCCAGGCATGCAGCAGATCCTAGGCCTTTGCTGAGGTGGTAATGCTGCCACAGAAACAGTTAAGGAAGTTAGTTTGCGCACTGAAGAACTTAAAGCAGCATCTGGATAGATATATGACTTCTGACTTTCATCAGAGGGTCTTGAACTTGAGCCTAGAGGGTTAAGGGGAACTGGGAGTGAAGAGCAAGCCTCAAGAGAATGAGAGGGGAGGGGAATGGCCTACATAGAAATCTTTCTACTTTTTGGATCTCAGTTTTCTTTTTAAAGTGTCCCTTAGCATCCATTGAGAGTTATTGCATTTGTGGATATTGGGGCCAAATTTAGCCTGTTAATTATACCTGGAGACATGGCAGTAAAGACATGCTAGCAACTCTCCCAGTTTTTGTTATCCAGAGGATAAAATGTGGTAGTTTGAAACAACAGGCATCAAGTTCACCAGGTTGTTAGGATGTAAACTTGTTGACTGAGCTCTGGGCCAGTGCCCTAGCTGTAGGACTCAGAGCTTGAGGGAGAATGGTTTAGTTAAGTTTAGGATTTTTTTTTTTTCAGCAGAGCATGTGAAAAACTAAGAGAGAGAAAACTGTCTCAAGATGAGAGAGAGGAGAGAAAGAGAGAGAGAGAGAGAGAGAGAGAGAGAGAGAGATCACTCAAGGGTAGAGGTTATAAAATAAGACGTGAATATGGGAAGCTTACCATTCACCTGTGTTTGGGTGGATAGATTAGCAAGCAATCTGTTATAGCTGGAATTCCATGTGCAGCAGGAGGTATGAACCTGTGAGTTTCTAAATCCAAATCACATGTCACCAATGTATCTCTATAAGATATCCATGTTGGATATTATAAAACCTATAAATTTTATAGACAATTAGAAGAGATTGTTATTAATATGGTTGCTATTCTATCATAACTGTTATTCATTTTGACTCTGAAATACTGGGACATATTCTTGGTTGATATCTGTACATATCCAAAGTCAATTAGTCCTCTGTGGAGGGAGTTGAAGGTACACATTTTGCCCTGACCCAGCCTAACACATTTTAGTTAGAAATACTCAAGGGGTTCTGTGTGGATACTGTCCTTTAGGAAAATAGCCAAACTTCAATATGGATATTAAAGGTCAAAGAATACTAGAAAGTTCTCTGTGATGAATTACATGAACAATCATTTTTGAGTCAGTGGATAAAAGCACTTTTTGTGCAATTATGAAGACCTGAATTCTATCTAATTTCAGTACCCATATAACAATGTTTGCTTGGTCTCATGTATACCTTCAAACCCATAGACAGTTAAGATCTCTTTTTTTTTTTTTTAATTGAAAAAATTTTTTATTTTTTACATTTCAGATGTTCCTCCTTACCCCATTTCCCCCCCTCCCTCCAGGAACTCACTATCCCTTCCCCCTCTTCCCGCCTCCACATTGGTGTACCCCCACCCACCCTCCCCTGTACCTCACCTCCCCACCCTCGAGTATCCCCCCCCCCACGACGTCCAGCCTTCATGGGTCAAAGGATCTCTTCTCCCACTTATATATAGCTCCCTTGCCTATATAGCTGGAGCTTGAGACCCTCCCTAGCACTCCCAGGCTGGTGGCTTAGACCCTGGGGGCTCTGGTTGGTTGGGATTGTTGCTTTCCTCATGGTGTCGCGAATCCTTCTCACTCCTTCAGCCTTTCACTCTATCTTCTCCATTGGGAACTCCATGCTCAGTTTAATGGTTAGCTGTGAGCATCTGCCTCTGAGTATGTCAGACTCTTGCAGACTTCTAAGGAGACAGCTATATCAGGCTCCTGTCAGCGTGTACATCCTGACATCCACATCAAACCTCTACCTTTGGTGACTGCACATAGGATGGATATCTAGGTGGAATAGTCTGTAGACTGTCCCTCCTTCAGTTTCTGTCCTGCACTGTGTCTCCTTATTTGCACCCTTGAGTATTTTGTTACTCCTTCTAAGAAGGACTGAAGGCTCCCCTATTTGGTCATCATTCTTCATGAGCTTTATGTGGTCTGTGAGTTGAATCTTGGGTATTTCAGGCTTCTGGGCTAAAATCCAATAATCAGTGAGTGAATACCATGTATGTTCTTTTGTGATTGGGTTACTTCACTCAGGATGATATTTTCTAGTTCCATCCTATTTATATATGAATTTATCAAATTCATTGTTTTTAATAGCTGGTAATATTCCATTGTACAAATGTACCACATTTTTTTGTATCCATTCCTCTGTTGAAGGGCATCTGGGTTCTTTCCAGTTTCTGGCTATTATAAATAAAGCTGCTATAAACATAGTGGAGCATATTTCCTTGTTATGTGTTAGAGCATCTTCTGGATATATACCAGGAGTGGTATAGCTGGGTCTCAGGTAGTGATATGTCCAATTTTCTGAGGAACCGCCAGATGTTTTCCATAGTGGTTGCACCATCTTGCAATCCACCAAACAATGGAGGAGTGTTCCTCTTTCTCCACATCCTCGCCAGCATCTGCTATCACCTGAGTTTTTTATTTTAACCATTCTGATGGTGTGAAGTGGAATCTCAGGGTTGTTTTGATTTGCATTTCCTGATGACCAAGGATGCTGAACATTTCTTTAAGTGCTTCTCGGCCATTCGGATTTTCTCAATTGAGAATTCTAGGTTTAGCTCCTTACTCCATTTTTTAATAGGGTTATTTGGTTGTCTAGAGTCTAATTTCTTGAGTTCTTTGTATATATTGGATATTAGTCCTCTATCGGATGTGGGATTGGTAAAGATCTTTTCCCAATCTGTTGGTTGCCGTTTTGTCCTATTGACAGTGGTCCTTTGCCTTACAGAAGCTTTGCAATTTTATGAGTCCCATTTGTCAATTCTTGATCTTAGAGCATAGGCCATTGGTGTTCTATTCAGGAACTTTTCCCCTGTGCCTAGGTATTCGAGGGTCTTCCCCACTTTCTCTTCTATTAGTTTCAGTGTGTCTGGTTTTATGTGAAGGTCCTTTATCCACCTGGACTTGACTTTGTACAAGGAGATAGGAATGGATCGATTTGCATTTTTCTGCATGCTGTCCTCCAGTTGAACCAGCACCATTTGTTGAAAAATGCTGTGATTGTTCCATGGATGGTTTTAGCTCCTTTGTCAAAGATTAAATGACCATAGTTGTCTGGGTTCATTTCTGGGTCTTCAACTCTATTCCTGATCTTCTGCCTGTCTCTGTACCAATACCAGGCCGTTTTTATCATACTTCTCTGTAGTAAAGCTTTAGGTCAGGGATGGCGATTCCTCAGAAGTACTTTTATTGTTGAGAATGGTTTTCGCTATCCGGGTTTTTGTTGTTCCAAATAAATTTCAGAATTTCTCTTTCTAGTTCTGTAAAGAATTGAGTTGGTATTTTAATGGGGATTGCATTGAATCTGTAGATTGCTTTTGGCAAGATGGCCATTTTTACTATATTAATCCTGCCAATCCATGAGCATGGGAATCTTTCCATTTCCTAGATCTTCTTCAATTTCTTTCTTCAGAGACTTGAAGTTCTTGTCATACAGATCTTTCACTTGCTTGGTTAGATTCACCCCGAAGTATTTTATATTATGTGTGACTATTGTGAAGGGTGTCATTTCCCTAATTCTTTTTCAGCCTTGTTTATCTTTCATGTAGAGGAAGGCTACTGATTTGTTCGAGTTGATTTTATAACCTGCCACATTGCTGAAGTTGTTTATCAGGTTTAGGAGTTCTCTGGTGGAGTTTTTGGGGTCACTTAAGTATACTATTTATTCATCTGCAAATAGTGATATTTTGACTTCTTCCTTTCCTATTTGTATTCCTTTGATTTCTTTTTGTTGTCTGATTGCTCTGGCTTGGACTTCCAGTACTATATTGAATAGGTAGGGGAGAAGTGGGCAGCCTTGTCTAGTCCCTGATTTTAGTGGGAATGCTTCAAGTTTCTCTCCATTAAGTTTGATGTTAGCTAACTGGTTTGCTGTATATTGCTTTTACTATGTTTAGGTATGGTCCTTGAATTCCTTCTGTTCTTTCCAAGACTTTTACCATGAAGGGATGTTGGATTTTATCAAATGCTTTCTCAGCATCTAATGAGATGATCATGTGGTTTTTTTCTTTGAGTTTGTTTATATAGTGGATTACATTGATAGATTTCCGAATATTGAACCATCCCTGCATTCCTGGGATAAAGCCCACTTGATCATGATGAATGATTGTTTTGATGTGTTCTTGGATTCGGTTTACTAGCATTTTTATTGAGTATTTTTGCATCAATATTCATAAGGAGATTGGTCTGAAGTTCTCTTTCTTTGTTGGGTCTTTGTGAGGTTTAGGTATGAGTGTGATTGTAGCTTCATAGAACGAATTGGGTAGTGTTCCTTCCGTTTCTATTTTGTGGAATAGTTTGAAGAGAATTGGTATTAGGTCTTCCTTGAAGGTCTGATAGAATTCTCCACTAAAACCATCTGGTCCTGGGCTTTTTTGGTGGGGAGACTTTTAATGACTGCTGCTATTTCTTTAGGGGTTATGGGACTGTTTAGATGGTTTATTTGCTCCTCATTTAACTTTGGTACCTGGTATCTGTCTAGAAAATTGTCCATTTCATCCAGATTTTCCAGTTTGTTGAGTATAGGCCTTTGTAGTAGGATCTGATAATTTTTTGGATTTCCTCAGTTTCTGTTGTTATGTCTCCCTTTTCAGATCTGATTTTATTAATTTGGGTACTGTCTCTGTGCCCTCTGGTTAATTGGCTAAAGGTTTATCGATCTTGTTGATTTTCTCAAAAAACCAACTCTTGGTTTTGTTGATATTTTGTATAGTTCTTTCTGTTTCTACTTGGTTGATTTCAGCCCTGAGTTTGATTATTTCCTGACGCCTACTCCTCTTGGGTATATTTGCTTCTTTTTGTTCTAGAGCTTTCAGGTGTGCTGTCAAGTTGTTAATTGTGTGCTCTCTCCAATTTCTTTTTGTAGGCATTTAGAGCTATGAGTTTTCCTCTTAGCACTGCTTTCATGGAGTCCCACAAGTTCTGGTATGATGTTTCCTCATTTTCATTAAATTCTAGAAGTCTTTAATTTCTTTCTTTATTTCTTCCTTGAGAAAGTCATCATTGAGTAGAACATTGTTCAGTTTCCACATGGATGTGGGTTTTTCCCTTGGTTCTGTCATTATTAAAGACCAGCCTTAGTCCGTGGTGATCTGATAGGATGCAGGGGATTATTTCAATCTTTTTGTATCTGTTGAGGACTGTTTTGTGGACCAATTATTGGTCTATTTTGGAGAAGGTACCATGAGGTGCTGAGAAAAAAGGTTGTATTATTTAACTTTAGGATGAAATGTTCTATAGGTATCTGTTAAATCCATTTGGTCCATAACTTCTGTTAATTTTCAGTGTGTCTTTGTTTAGTTTCTGTTTCCACGATCTGTCCATTGGAGAGAGCGGGGTTGTTAAAATCCCCCACTATTATTGTGTGAGGTGCAATGTGTGCTTTGAGCTTTGTAAAGTTTCTTTTATGTATGTAGGTGCCCTTGCATTTTGGAGCGTTAAATGTTCAGAATTGAGAGTTCATCTTGGTAGATTTTTCCTTTGATGGTATGAAGTGTCCTTCCTTATCTTTTTTGATTATTTTGGTTGAAAGTCGATTTTATTTGATATTAGAATGGCTACTCCAGCTTGTTTCTTGGGACCATTTGCTTGGAAAATTGTTTTCCAGCCTTTTACTCTGAGGTAATGTCTGTCTTTGTCACTGAGGTGCGTTTCTTGTATGCAACAAAATTCTGGGTCCTGTTTATGTATCCAGTCTGATAGTCTACGTCTCTTTATTGGAGAATTGAGTCCATTGATGTTAAGGGATATTAAGGAAAAATGATTGTTGCTTCCTGTTTATTTTTGTTATTAGAGGTGGAATTATGTTTGTGTAGCTACCTTTTTTTTTTTTTTTTTTTTTTTTTTGGGAGGTTGTTGGACGATTACTTCCATGTTTCTTCTAGGTTGTAGTTTCCTTCCTTGTGTTGGTGTTTTCCATCAATTATCCTTTGAAGTGCTGGGTTTGTGGGAAGATATTGTACAAATTTGGTTTTGTCATGGAATATCTTGGTTTCTCTCATCTATAGTAATTGAGAGTTTTGCTGGGTATAGCAGTCTGGGCTGGCAGTTGTGTTCCCTTAGGGTCTGTATGATTTCAGACCAGGATCTTCTGGCTTTTATAGTCTCTGGTGAAAAGTCTGCTGTATTCTTATAGGTCTGCCTTTATATGTTACTTGACCTTTTTCCCTTACTGCTTTTAGTATTTTTTCTTTGTTTTGTGCATTTGGTGTTTTGATTATTATGTGACGGGAGGTTTTCTTTTCTGGTCTAGTCTGTTTGGTGTTCTGTAGGCTTCTTGGGATGTTTATGGGTTGTCTTGTACTTTAGATTGGGGAAATTTTCTTCTTAATTTTGTTGAAGATATTTACTGGCCCTTTAGATTGGGAATCTTCACTCTCATCTATACCTATTATCCTTAGGTTTGGTCTTTCTCATTGCATCTTGGATTTCCTGAATGTTCTGTGTTAGGAGCTTTTGCATTTTGCATTTTCTTTGACTGTTGTGTTGAGGTTTTCCATGGTATCTTCCGTGCATGAGATTCTCTCTTTCTATCTCTTGTATTCTGTTGGTGATGCTTGCATCTATGACTCCTGATCTCTTTCCTATGTTTTCTATCTCCACAGTAGTCTCCCTTTGAGATTTCTTTATTGTTTCTATTTCCAGTTTTAGATCCTGGATGGTTTTGTTCAATTCCTTCACTTGTTTGGTTGTGTTTTCTTGAAATTCTTTAATGGATTTTTGTGTTTCCTCTTTAAGGGCTTCTACCTGTTTACCCGTGTTCTCTTTCAATTCTTTAAAGGATTTTTGTGTTTCCTCTTTGAGGGCTTCTACCTGTTTACCTGTGTTCTCCTGTATTACTTTAAGGGAGTTACTTATGTCCTTCTTTAAATCCTCCATCATCATCATGAGAAGTGATTTTAATTCTGAGTCCTGTTTTTCCTGTGTGATGGAGTATCCAGGGCTTGCTATGGTGGGAGGAGAACTGGGTTCTGATGATGTCAGGTAACTTTGGTTCTGTTGCTTGTGTTCTTTCGCTTGCCTTTCGCCATCTGGTTGACTCTAGTGTTACCTGTGCTCACTGTGTCTGACTGTAGTCTGTCTTTCCAGTTATCTTGCTTGTGTCAGATCTCCTCGGATTCCAGATGTCTCTGTGTTCCTGTGATCCTAAGCTCCTTCTGCTCTGGATGCAATAGGTCTTCTAGGATGTCTCAGGATTCGATGTTTCCACAGGCGCAGACCAGCTAGGTGTCCTCTGCACTGGATTGCAGTATGTCCTCTAGGTTGTCTCAGGATCAGGTGTTTCCACCAGAGCAGACCAGCTGAGGGACCTGTGCTCTGTGTGCTGTGGGTCCCCCTAGGATTGATCAGGATCCTGTGTTTCCACAGGAGCAGACCAGCAACGCACCCGCCGCAGGCCAGAGGACTAGGGTCCAGGCGCACGGGAAGTTATAGTCCGGAGGGGCGGGCTTGGGTGCCTGCTAGTTCCTTAAACCCCACCTGGCTCCCGGTTGTAACTCTGGGTTTTGGGCTAGTGGGCAAGGTGACCTTACCCTTGGTCTGTGTGCAGTAGGTCCCCCTAGGATGACTCAGGATCCTGTGTTTCCACAGGAGCAGACCAGCAACGGGCCCGCCCCAGGCCAAAGGACCAGGGTCCGGGCACACGGGAAGTTATAGTCCGGAGGGGCGGGCTTTGGGTGCGCTGCTAGTTCCCTAAACCCCACCTGGCTCCCGGTTGTAACTCTGGGTTTTGGGCCAGTGGGCAAGGTGACTTACCCTCTGGTCTGTGTGCAGTGGGTCCCCTAGGATGACTCAGGATCCTGTGTTTCCACAGGAGCAGACCAGCAACGCGCCCGCCGCAGGCCAAAGGACCAGGGTACGGGCACCGGGAAGTTATAGTCCAGAGGGGCGGGCTTTGGGTGCCTGCTAGTTCCTTAAACCCCACCTGGCTCCCAGTTGTAACTCTGGGTTTTGGGCCAGTGGGCAAGGTGACTTACCCTCTGGTCTGTGGGCCCCTAGGATGATCCGGATCCTGTGTTTCCACAGGAGCAGACCAGCAACGCGCCCGCCGCAGGCCAGAGGCGACAGTAAGATCTCTTGACCCCTTTTGGTCACTAGCCTAGCTGACAATAAATATCTTTCAGTTTAAGGGTGAGAAATTGTCTCAATAGGGCAGAGAGTGACAGAGAAGCACACTTAATATTTTCCCTTAGGATTTTGTTTATACAAGCATGTCCTCAGGTACATTAACTTATATTCATATTTACCCCCTTTAACACAAAATCCCCACAATACATATGCATAAGATATATAATGTTCTTGTGAAGGTTTCGCTTGGAAATCATCCAGAATGATAAAGCCTTTGAACTATACATCAAGAAAAAAAAAAAGGTTTGTGTGTCAATTTTTTTACAGAATCTAAGTGTGTAGACATAGACAAATCCCCACATATGGATATGAAATCAATTGGAACCTGTTACTTGAGGGGGTTTAAAATGGACTGCTGGATATGATAGCGTACTTACTGTAGAGACTGTAGGTTTCTTTAGGATGGACTACCCATCTAGTTTCAATTAAGTTATTAGATCAACAGTGTCTCTTTGGGCTATCATAGGGTACTTTTCAATATCTTCAATCTATATTAATGAGATATTTTGCATTAGGGTTT